>LQRL01098572.1:0-27105 GCA_001703475.1 Hydroides elegans
AAAAATACCCTACCCCCTTCGTTACCCCCCCCCCATATGAACGAGTCTTGAAGGAGGGCTACACAGCATTGACTTGTGTAACTGGTAAACAATACTCCCCGTCGTTTCCCTGCTCTTTACCACTTGTCCTGTTTATTCCTTAATTGCCATTGATTGGTCCTGGTCGATTTCTAAGGAGGGGGACACAACTCGGATCTAGAGGAGCCCCATAGACTCTCTCCCACTTATTTTTTTGTCATATCCGATCTCCCTCTTGTCCTCACTCCTTGCTTTATTGAAGAGGTCCTATCCAGAGAGAAGGGCTCAGGGGTATATTTGTCGGCAGCATATATATGTTGGTATAATGTATGGTATTGGTATAAAATGAGTACAATGTGTTAGCTAATAATTTGTTATTGTTCGTTTGATGTGTTTTCATAAGACATACTTATATGTTTGTATAGAATCGTTTTTTTTTTATTGTTAGTTGTAGTCCTACAATAAAAGATGGTAATAAATAAGGGGACTCCAACAAAAATACAATTGGCAATTATTCCATTGAACGGAATTAGTTGTGTAACATAAGAGACAGAGGTCTTGTAGTATTTCATAACGGCAGTATATTTAGAAAATATCTACCTGAATAATCCCTTATCTAAGATACTCCGAAAAGGAATGGAAGATTAGGCCAATATTATACACATGATCAAGGACACATCCATGTATCAGTATATCATCTTCTGGAATTGAAAATGATTCTGAGTAACTTTTATCAAGGTTTTGGACACGTTCTCAATTGATATGACCGCTGGCCGTAACAGAGCAATGTCAAGTGTAGACTGCGCCCCAAAGCGATACAAATTGTATGGGAATCGAAATATTGTTTCAGTTTATAGGCTTTCATAGAATAAAAATAAACTTTTACATGTATAAGAACTAAATTGGTTTAATCTGCTGAATTTTACATAGCAAGATTTGGTATTTTGGTATCATGCAAAAAAGGTTTAGCGCATAGACTTCTACATTGTACTTGCATAAATGCTCTTTCAATAAAGCATGTACATGTATGCCATGAAGAAAAACATAATCAGCACAGCAAATGGCAATATATAAAAGACAATTTTTCATATAGCTTATTTGAGCGCTCCATTCTACCTGCCTTTGTCAGCGTTATATTACAAAAAAAAAATGCTCAAGCAAATGAAAAATGATCCTTTTGCAAGAACGAGAGTTGAGAAAAACATGGCGCATCAATTGAAAGAGATACTTCAATTGGGTTTGCGAGTGAAACACAGATTAATAACGTGTCTCAAGAGCAATAATAAATGGATGATGTATTGGGTTGACCCCAAAACGGTGAAGAAAACGTCACAAGTCAGTAGATTGAAACCTCTCAGGTGTGATACTGTTAAAGAATAGGGCGTACCTTTGCTCAGATATGTTAAATGTAATGTCGAACCTGTTCAGAAAATCAGTCTTTGTATTAGTAGATTACTTAACTAGTATAAGTGTACACTAGGTTTCTTATTGCTAATAACTATACAATAATGCGATTTTAAGTTAGGTTTAAACGCCGTCATAAGTTTCTTTTAAGAATAAAAATTGTTGAAATAGCAGGTAAATCAAGAGGTCTACACGGAACACTTTCAGGTTGTACATTGAAACGAATCTTCTTCATGTTCACGTTTCATTTCATTTTGAGCATAAATGGTGGCAACATTTTCTCTTTTTTTTTTTTGCTCGCTTACATTCCGATGATCTTATTACATGACTTGCACCGGTGATTCTTCTCAGAAAAAGGCATGTGAGAACACACAGCAGTTACTGTTGTGAAATAGCAGACCAGGTACCTCAGGATCGGCGTTGTACATATATACAATCTATATTGGATTTCACCCAATGTAAATTGTTATGGACCCTGGCTATTACACTCAGATCCAGACGTCCGGTTTTTTTACTCAACAAGAAGGTGCTTAGCACTCTTAGGTGGGCATCTACTTGGATAGCTGGTCAGATACCATTGCTAGAGTATTTGAGAACCATTCTAATCGAATGCTCTTTTAAAATTTACACGAACCAATTTAATTTTGTAACATATTGCTATAGTAAATGAAATTCAAATAATAAAATAACATTTTTGGGGTAAATATGTTTCGTAAATAAAAAAATATGAATATGTAAAAAAAAGACCACAATTTCGACAGTGATGTCTTATAAAATTAATAGAAACACCTTTATTCTTTTGATTTCATAGTGACTATGTATACAGACAAAAACGTAATTTCTGAAGAGTCTATTTCAAAGGCTATCGATAAAACATGATAATAGTTTGTCAATGATTTATTTATGAGAATAGAAAACCCCTACTTTTATTCACGATCCATTATGTGTTAAATGTTATCTATATACAAAAATAACATTTTGATAGCTCTATACAGTGTAATACATTTAATCTAAGGATTCCTCTATAAACGTCGCTATTTATCAATCAAACACATGTAGAATGAATATAAATAGCTATATCCGTAAATCATTTTATGATATATCTATTAAATAAATATGAAACTATTCATTTGATATTTCCGATACGAATTCATTGAATAGATTGGTCATTATCTCTAGTTAGACATTCATTCGGAGGGATTTATTAATCATATGGTCTTTAACCTTTGGGTTTCATGTTTACATGACCCAATGAGCAAATGACGTAGAGTCTCTGTTGTATATGATAAGTTAGGTTACGTTTAAATTTAACTTGAGAAAAATCGTTAAAATTTGAGATTTGCTTTAAATAAATCATATTTGATATCATGATGATCATCTTTAAATCATTTGTATGATCTTCACTATTATATGATAAGCACAATTGTCAATTTTTATTAGTAATTCGACATTTAACGTTCGACAAACTAAATTTACCATAAGAGATATACAGTGCATAATAAGACCCCGTTTGATTAACGATAACTCAGTGGTCATAAATCGAATGTTACGAAAATTACTTAAGGACTTATTTTTTCAACAACTTTATTCAAATGCCAAAATTGGATAAAAAATACAATTCAAATTAGTTCTAACTTTTAAAAAGTGAATTCTTTGAACAGATTTAGTGATATACGTGATGTTAGGCATCTTGTATACAACAAACCATCTAGTTTCAGGATAATTCGTTAAAGCAAGGTGATTACACATTTAGGGTCTACAAACAAACCGAAGGATACGAAATTAAACGTAACAACATATGTTTTAATGAGAAAAAAAACATCTTCAGGATTGAACGAGTAAAGGAAATAAGAGTTTGTCTTTATATATTAAAGATATACGAAGAGACAGGTGCGGGTTTCATCAGTTAACCTTTGTACGAAATCAGGGCAATTTGTACACGTAAATCAGTTTATTACTAGACTTTGGGTGAGCGTGTGAGTTTATGTAAGATACAAAATTAGAATGCTGCTTGCTTAAGCGTGGAGATATATGAGCGTGCGAGCGTGCAGGCGTATGAACGATTAAGTTGTCGCCTTGGCAATAACACTTATTGTGATTCTTTTCAATGGTTCAGAGATTGCAGTGATAATGATATAGTATATAGTAACATTCGATTATAAGTCAAAGCTCTTATTTGAAAGAAATAATATTTATGGCACACTTCGCCGATTCCTGCATGTTTTAAAGTAGATGTTTTGGGTATATGCCACGCAATAGCAATTACATACGAAGTAGTCATATGCTTTGTTATCCGTCTAAATATGTCAAAGATCACACGGATAATTCTTAATAAGAATAAGTAATTTCCTATTTTAATATAATTAATCAATCCCTTGTTTGTTGCGCCTAGATCCAACAGGTGTTACTGAAACCCCCATCCGAGCAGCCGTTCTCACACCCTGCACCCCACTACACCCTGCCGATCACCAATCGAAAGAGAGAGAGAGAGAAACCAGGGAGAGAGAAACTGAGGGAGAGAGAGATGGTTCTCTTAAAGAGGAGAAACGAAGCATGAGCGAAAGCATTGATGGCCGTTTGATGGATCGTTCCAAGAGTCGTGTTTTGCTTTTACTCAGTTACTAGTAGTTATACCTAGTGAAAAACGGACGGGGAAAACACAGGAAAATGATGGATTTCAGCTCTTGATTGGAGGATCAAGCAACGGGCTGACCCCTCTTCCCTTTACTATTGCCGTAGACGGATATGTATAGTAGATATGTATTTGTAAGTGGAACGGAAATACGAGAGATATTGGTTTAATTTTGCATAATAACGCAATGCCCAACATTTGACACTATTGCAAAGTATTGAGCTTAACTTATGGATACTCAAATTGCATGTATGATATCAACAATCGAAACTATATGTATATGTTTATATTCATAATAAAAACAGTCAATTTGAATTGAATAAAAATACTAAGCGAACACTTCAATTAAGGAAACCGCACATCCTTTATATCGTTAATAAATAAATTTGCTCCGGATATTTGATGGAACAAACAGACCTATTGCATTAGATGAACTCCATTTCATTATAAAAGCACAGAGGACCCGCATTGTTGCTTCTAGCTCAATGGTTTGATAAAGAAAGCAGGAATCCGATATTACAAAATAATTTGATTTGACAGCAGCATGTGTTTTGATCTGCTAAAAAAATGGAATAAATAACATGATTAGTAACAACTCCTTTTCTCAAGTGTGGTATCAATCAGAAGGAAACAATCTGATACACAGAGAAAAAAGAGAATGGGTCCTTTTTGGGTCGAGTATTAATTGACCGATTTATTCTGCTGCTCAAAAAGCCTGGATATTACAACACAGAAGCGATCATTTATTCATAACAATACTATGGATTCTCTGCTCATATCCGTGTAAATGCCTCGCCGATCCACGAACGAAAAATGCTCTTTGACATAAAAATGTAGAATGCGTTGAGTTTTTATGAATCAGTGAACAAGAGCTGTTGAAAGATACGGATAGCGAATTGAAATGTTATGCTTGATTTGAACATTATTCGAGCTTGTCATTGGTGTAAACAAACGATTGAAAAAAGTAATTTATTCGCCATAATCAATTTTATTAAAGCAATTCTGAATGATTTTAATAAACAAATTTCAAAAATGTATATTTTTCAGATGAAGCAAGATCATTTGAAAATTGTTTAATAAATATTATCATACAGAATACATAATATAAAAATATAAAGATAACTGTATAAGAATTCTGTATGGGAATAACTATAATTCGCAAGGGAACATATCATTTCATATCAATCACTTTTTATCATTGTATTTATAAATGACATCACACTATAAACGGATATTCGACGATTGTCTCCACAAATGACCAAAGCAAGGAACCGTCACACAACAAGTATTCTCGATTCTGGATAAAATTACTCGCCCCCAAAAGTGACCACAAACCATCAACCATGAATAGCCTTGATCGCCGATTATTGCCCTCCCTGGTGGCTGTGCTATGGTTGGGGTGTCTGACCAATTATGCTGGTAAGTATTTGAATGCATTCATTTTCGGTTTTGTTTCGTTTTTTTTCATGTGGCACCAATATTCTGTAAATATATAAAGTTGTTGTTGTTTTTTTTTACAGTTTTTTTTTTGCGAAATGAAACCGACTTTTAATCAATTGACGGTCTTAATCAAATCAAAATATCAACTCGTTAGTGACTATTTTAGAGAAAGCAGACAATGTATTTTTCTATATATGGACATCTATGGTTGATTTTTTTTTAAAGGAACCGACATGTTAATCGAAATCGAATTCTAGTGAACCCCGTTTGTCACTCACATATGACCCTATTCATATATATTTTATACATGTAATATAGTTATTAAGAACAGTATATAAAGCGCAACTGTTACTTAAACTATTGACATTCTCAAATAAGTCAATGCCAGTGCATATAAAGGGCGATCGACGGACTCATAATTGCACAAACATAAAATGTGTCAAAAAGGAAACATTTAGGAGAGTGAGCACTCATGAGAATTTACGGTCGCCCTCACCCTTGTGAACTGTCGTTTATGCTTATGAAATATCTCAACGTTTCTCTTTGTCGCGGCAATGTCTTTTGATCCCGGAAACGTTGAATGAAAAGTAGCTGTAGATTAGTAGTAGCGAAACGGATCTATCAAACGAATAAGGGATCTGAAATTGAGATAATAACAGAACAAACATTATGTTTCAGGAATTAAACGGCAGTGACGTTTCATATGCATATAACTGAACCGTGTACACTTAATTATAGCAAGACTATAACTTTGTACACAACAATGTGTAGTTTACTGCTTCTAAAACAGACAAAATCGCCATTCCTCCCAATAAGCCACTACTTTTGACTGCGACATTTGCCTTGCTGATCTGAAAGTGGGTTTAGCGATCAGATAGGGGGCCAGTGCTTAGTAGGGCATTTACTGCCATTTGAAATCTATCGATGTTCCAATCCAGTATACCACCACGACCAGCACTGAAAATAGTGCCATGTCTAATGCGATTTACGGGATATTGCCCTTCATGAGATATATAGAAGTCTACATATTGTAGGGTATCTTTGATTTCTGGGCATCTATAGCTACCCTAGAGCAATTTTTACTAACCTGTTGGGCTGAAACTACTTCCTCGATTTTTCACGGCAATTGTAGTTCAACATTTTAAAGATTCCCATGAATATATTAATGGAATTCTACTATTGGATATGGAGCTAATTAGAAACTCATATATTGCAATATATTTTATTTGATGATAGGGTACATAGCTGCAACCCTTAAGCAACTACAGTTGGTATTTTTTACCAGGGCTAATGCGCTCCAGAAAATAAAATATTATTATGAAACAGATATCGATACTAATGGTTGTAGTTATTCAACACATTAAATAAAAACGTGAAGGTATAACAAGTGGTATAAGTAGCCGACGTTTCATTTTTTTTGGCAACACGATATACTAAGTGGATTTTTGGCTCCAGATTATATGTTGTTTGTTCATTTGATATAATGAATGTCTGAAAATGCAATAATGCAACGTCATTGACACAACATATAACCTATCTGCAAATCAGAAAATTCTATAAACCCGTTGACTCCGTTGTAAACCCGTTGTAAAACGTTTTATAAAAATACATAAAATTATCATAGTTTGTACTTTTTAGTCAACCAGTTATTATTATATTTTTCTTATCAGGGCTATAAATAGTGTAATTTGCCTTTCACCCATCGCTTTCTTATTAAAATCAGATAAGCACAAAATCAACACGTACAACATTTTAAAACTTATTTATTGACACATAACTAGAACAACAGAAACCGTCACATTTACAGATGGGTATTCAACTACAACAAGTTGCAATAAATTTGATTTCTCCTCCGCTCTTCCCTAGCTGGCAGTGACCAATGGTACCCGATCTATTTCTTGCTTTCTGACGTATTGGGGCCTAATTGTCCTTGTAAGATATACAGCGATATGGATAATTTGCTCTGCGCTTTGTTTCCGAGGAGCCCCCAACCGATGAATGATATGAGTTATCATCTTTTGTTTTTGTGTCGCTATGTAGGGAGAGTAATAATTCGCGCTTGACGAAAACCATCCTGGTTTTGTTGCAATGTATTAGTTTAAAGTAAATGTCATTTTGAAAATGTAAGAGAACAATGTAAAAAAGCGAGTTTGGTTAACGAGCCTAGGCTATTTCAAGTGTGTGTTTAAAATGCAAATTCAATTTTTGGATCTCAAACCAAAGTTGCAGTCAAGCAGTGAAAAAAAAGTGTTTTTTTTTTTTTTATAATTGTATCTTAATTGTTTGTATTTGAATCAAACTACATTAATTTCCAGCTGCTTATAGTTGCATAATATATTGATAGTTCCTTCATTATTCTAGAAAAGTGAAAATAATATGGTTGATATCTATGTCATGAATGAAACGTGACGCGGGAAAAATATGACCTTATTTTCGCCCGCTATAAATATTATTCTTCGACTAATTTAGGAGCATTCTTAGAATATCCTGCATCCGCTTATTATTTTATTTCAATTAATGCTTGTCACAAATACCGAGGCTTATAAAGCACTTACATCATGCATCAATCAGGAGGGTACAGTTATAGAAATATACCTGGGATAACAATGTTATTTTTTTCACTAGATTTCACAACATATTAGAACAATCATTCTAGGTTTCCATCCAAAAGATCTCCTACAACATACATGCATTATAAGACTTATATTATTAGTGAATAATCATATGGACTTATATGGCATTTCGAAGTATGCATTTATCATGTACTTGAACAATTAGAAGAAAACAGGGCGTGCAAACAAAACCAATAACCGCCAATCTGAAGTGCACCGTGGACATTCCACCAAGCCATACGAACCCAACCTATGTCCCCTCTTGCTGCCTGCTCTTGGCTGCATAAACAGATCTCGTTCGTCCCTGACTAGAACATATCGAATCTTAAAATACTCACTCAACATGAATTCCAGCAATCAAAAGAAAAAAAATAAATAGAAATAGTCAATAATCTCAAATGCACAGTGGTCATCTCACGAAACATCCAACTCAATGTCCCCTCTTGCTTGCTGCCTGCTCTTGGCTGCTGCATAAACAGATCTCGTTCGTCCCTGACTGCAACGAGGAAAGGCGATAACAAAGCAACAATAGCCAGCAATCAAGCAACGATACATGACCATATCCATTTCACTCCTATATTGCCCCGTCGGCATGCTTTTGCACTTCGAAGTGCATCCCATATAGCCCCTTTCCACAGTTGTTCCTGCATAAAAGGCGCAAATATGCCAGGCTCGCCAATGTTGTTTCAGACACTGGACAATATAATAATACATCATTTGATGTGTGCGAAATCCTGATTTTAGGACAGATTTGCTTAGAATTGACATATTGAAATTGATAGATTAACATGCTTTCTATATACTCGACAACAAAAGATGTGTCCGGTCGTTTTAGGTTTATATTTTTTCATTGTATAAAAACTGGAACCAATTAAAGCACGTTGGTTGGTTTCAGTTATGTCAATTATAAATCGTCTCGCAAACCTAACAATCTGGATTCTGTTTGACAATTATTTCGTTCGTTTTATCGAAGGGCTAAGAAACGTTGATTTTGATCATCATTCAATGAGTATCGGAAGGAGAGGAAAAGCGCTATGTTCTATAAATAGTACAAGGTTTTCGTTACTCAAACCCGGTGAGAAATAATAAATTTCTATGCGACATGCGATGCAGGACACATCGTAAGATGTCGCAAAAGCGTGTTTTTGACGCTTAACTGCGAAAACAGTCTTTATCACGTTACATAATAGAAGCGGTATGATATTAAGATAGCTCACAGTCTCTTTTCTCTGTTAAGTGCACTTAAAATTTCATTTGCTCCATAGCCTAGATGTAATGCTCGAATAAACTCGGTTTATTTTGAAAGGGATAATTCAACCTGGCCACATAGTCTGGACATTTATTGCAAACTGTCATTATCAATATTGTCTTCAAGGGTGCGCAAAATAGAAAAATTATACCGAAAAGCCGTTGTTGTCCTCGTTTGCCATATATACGATGTCGCGAAATTCATGCGCTCGATATTGGCGCGTTTTCGCGGGAACAATCGATTTTAAAGTGAATACGCTTAAAATAGGTAGGAACATTGTAATCCACAGTTACGAGCTATGAGTAGCTGTTTAACTGTAATTTTAGCCGAATTATCACCCTAAAATTGAGTAAAATAGTCCGATCTGTTTATCGAAGCGTACGCTTGCATGCACTATTGCTACGAGGCTAGGGCGTGGAAATCGGCCATCAGGTTGTCTTAGACATGCACGAAAATGTGTCTTTTTATTGATTGAAAACTTAAGTTAGAATCGGGAATCCATTTTTCGATTTACTGGGAGCAAAATCGAAATTTCTTTTTGTCATAGAAATTACGCAAATCAATACTTTAACTTGATATTTGGCATCATGGTCGATACATCATTTGTACATTACTTTATGTTATTTTTATTTCAAAAATATGTGGTTAAATGGTTGAAAATAGCAATGAAAGTTGGTAATTGACATTTCGATGCAAGAATCTATTATTCGCAGTAACACACCTTTATACACACATTAAATATAGGACATGTACCCTTTAGTTCACAGTCAAATGCAATGATTGTATTTCAGAGTGTGCTATATTGTGAACCTATTATGCCGCCCTATTATGATGGAATCTATTTTCGGTGCCATATATGGATAAAGATTTATAATGTAGAATTTTCCCTATTTGGTATGAGCTCATTCGGTTGCACGTTTTCAAAAGCGGTCGTTGGGTGGACAAGTGCCTCGATGTAAAAATCATGGGCGGATATCAATGGTGGCTGGGTTGAAGGGAGGGGGGGGGGTGTTGATTGTAGTAGGAAGTTTTTTCTGTGCTTGGTAGTTATTCAAACAAGTTTTGCGTGTTGTGCGAATGAATACTGAATGATTTCTGTACGTCATTTTTGAAAATATTTTCGACTGTGAAAAGAATATGCAACAGTTTTGAATCCAACTATGTGCTCAATGTGTATTAGAAGAAAATAAACAAGCGTAACAAATCCTGAAATATTCTAACAATCATTATAAACTAAGCCAAGACTATTGTGATTTGTCTATCTAATCGTGTTTTGTATGCATGTATTTGCAAGTCAATTAAATTGACGGTCAACATGTTTATTATCACATTATATTATGATAAGATTTAAAACTATGATTTGAATCACTTTATAGTCTACCCTCCATTCTTAAAATCAGTATGCGTCACTGAAAAGACCAATTTTATTGAGGGATTTTTTAATAGGAAATCGGATTGAAATGTCCGCAAATATACTGATGTCATACAAACAACTCAATTGATTCTGACACATTTCTCAATTATTGGCCACCGATATACTAAACACAGCGAGGAACCCAGTAATATTTTTCTAAAAAGCTTAGAAATCTTTTAAAAACTCGTTTTTTAAATATAACTTTTTTATCTATATTCCAAAAATATTTACATTTAAGGAAAAGCCCGCCTTTTCAATAAGAAATTTGCAACAGTAAAAAAATTTAAAATTGCAAAATCAGGAGCTGAGATATAAGCCCTTAAAGTGTACCAAATCCTATGCATTCTACATTAGTTTGATATGTTTATATGAAAGAGCAATATTTTTATTTTTTCACGTGCTAACCAATAGTGATGTGGCGTTTTCTATTTGGATATTATATTGTCACAAAAAGAAAAAGAAGAAATGCCGAAAAATAGAAAGTGGACAGATGATGAGATGAAAAATGCTTTAGACTTGGTTTTATCAGGAAGCAGAGCCAGTAGGATTTGCGATCATTTGCTCTTTGTGTTATACTTGGCAAATGAATGGTTTAGATAGTCTCAAAACGTGATTCAGGTGTGCACCTTTACCTAAAATCGACGGTCCCGCAAGCGCGACTGTCATCCAGAACGATACTCGCACAGGCAAAATTACATTAGCACACAATATTTTACTTGAAATATCATATCGTAAATGCGAGGGCCAAAGGCGTGAGCGCAATTCTTTATGCATTTAAAGATAAATGTTTTTACACACTGTGGGTTTCTGTCAAAATTTCACTCGCACTAGCGCAAGTGTCGTCTAAAATGACACTCACGCGGACAAAACGACGGTCGCACATGCGACCGTGTGACCGCTAAGGTGCACCCCTGGTTATTAATTGTATATTTTTCACGTGTGTGTTGTTTTTATTTAGATGAAAAGGTCTATTTGTCATAAGTTTGACCTAGTTTGACCATAAGTCTGAATAAAGGGGTGTTACTGCGAATAATAGATTCTTGCATCGAAATGTCATTTACCAACTTTTATTGCTATGTTCAACCATTTAACCACATAGTTTTGAAATAAAAATGAGATAACGTATTGCACAAATGATGTATCTACCATGATGCCAAATATCAAGTAAAAATATTGATTTGCGTAATTTCTATGACAAAAAGAAATTTCGATTTTGCCCCAAGTAAATCGAAAAATGGATTCCCGATTCTACGGATTTACCAAAGGTTAACTTAACGTGATTTTTCTATAAATATCGTGCTTCGAAGTAACCAAAAAATAAGCGAAACGTAATTTTCAAAACTGTTGAAAACCCATTAATGAAGCATTAGAAGCCAGTGAAGGCAGCATTTGACATATTCAAACTGTTTTTTGAACAATTGTCCCAAAGTTGGCACTTCCGGTGCCTTAGGTCGTGCCGTTCGCGAAACTGTTTTATTAACTCCAGCGACCGCCGCAACTGGCTTGAATTATTGAATATGCGACTAAAGAGTCTAAATGTACCATTTACTTGTGAAAATAATAGCTAGATATTTGAAACAGTCATGGAAATGCATCTTAGAGAGTTTGTGACTCGCTTTTTTGATCGTTCATTTTCAAGAGTTTGCCGAATCGTTAATAGCAAATATAGAGTCGTAAAAACTCCTAAAATAAACTCACATTATGTGCTGTTTAATTTGGTACATAATTGATAAAAATCGACCAAATATTTTTCAAGTTACAGAAGTTTGAACAACCGGACACTTCTTTTGTTGTCGAGTATATATTCTCTACTTCCCTTGGTTCTAAAATATATTTATTCCGTTTAACGTTAACAAACGTTATTAATTTGGTGGGGGCAAATGAAATGCGTTTTTAAAACATCGAGTTTCCGTCCTGGATGGGAAGTGCAGGCTTGATTTTATCCCGCAATTAATACAGAGGGTCTAGGCTGGTGTTACATCTTCGCTTGTTTTGTTCATTAGATGTTCATGTGCCAAGAATAGGGTGTAGGGTGTAGGGTAATTATAGAGGCATATTATAGTGTAGCTTTTTAAAGATTCTATATTCTTATCTTATTTTATGATTCTATTATTGGCTTAAAATAGCTGTTTATTTGTTACATGAGTTGAGACCGAAGCAGACCGCGGCGACCTGGTCCAGAATACCGCGTTTCCTAACGATATATCACAATTAGAATAGGTCTTTGGGTTGTGCCAATTACACTGACTCAACATTATTCAAAATATTTTGCGGAAAGAAATGAGGGTACAAGAGTTGCACCATGATTAATCACGTTACAAATCTGAGCAATTTCGAATCAAACTTTTAGAGTTTTATTTGAAAAGCTTATAAAACTTTACCAATAGTATTGGACAAGAAACTTATAATATCCGTTGCCAAAATCATGCAGATCAAGTTAAAATCGCTATATGCGAATAAGTCCGAAGTTTACATGACAAGTTCCTTCTCTTGGTGTATGATGCATAGTACATATTTATTATATGACATTTTGTCAACATATATATAAATAGATACAGTTATAAAGTAAAATGGGTGAGCAGTCACTGAATAACTTCTCTTACCACTTCCTCGTTGGTGTACCTTTAATATTAGTCAGAAGGCTCCCAAAAAACACTCAGAACATTCCCCACCAGTTCAACAGCACTATAATTCCGTGCACACTCGGGAGACATTTGTCTTGTGTCATCTTGGTACTCGCAGCGCTGAGTATTTAGCGTTTATTACCCGTCACAATAACTAACGCCGAACCCAAGTGACATCTCTCACTGCAGTAGAAATATGCAGACGTCGTCTTTCGATATCGGAACGTAGAAAGAAACATGTCCATGTCAAGTAGGGTGGTTATGAGGTTTCGTTGAATTGCTCGTCACAATAACTAACGCCAAGTGACATTCCCTGATCGAAGAAGGGATAGATGGGCGACGGCATGCGGTCTTGCAACGTCAATATGAAATCTTCACCGTGACGTTGTTGAAGCTTGGTGAAAATTACATTTGTGTAAAAATGAAGTTAATAATGCAACGTCCGTTGTTTATTTTGCATGGGTTGATGAAAAATGAAAATGTGTAGCCTAACAAATATTAAATAATTCTTGCATTATTATTACATAAATTGTTGCCGTAATGCTGTTGTATACAAATTGGTATTTGCTACAGTTTCATGGTGTCGATATACACATGATGTGGATATGCTAAGGATTTTACTGATTGCCATTCTTTTCGGACATTTTCTTTTTACAATGACTATTTAGAAGAATCCTACATGCATTGAAATACGCACCGAACAACGACTCATAAACTGCAATGACACATTATGCATAAATATCCGTTAGGATTGTGACATTTTCATGGCGAGATGCGACGATAGACTGATTAATATGAAGGCCAAATGTCTGGTCACTCGGGTCCAAGCCATCAATTGGGATGATGCAGTATAATATAAGCAGGTGGTTATGAAAATGGCTTTTGCTTTTTGTTATTGTAATTTGTGTATTTATATAGTATATATCTTCACTATTGTTTTTGGAATAGATAATCACTTTTATTAATTGCATAAATTATATCAACACTCCCCTTTAATTTGAATCTATTTTCAAGAAAACAGGTTATTCGAGTGTGGTTTAATTGTGATACAAAGTAGCGTGTACTAATTTATCAAGAAAGATAACAAACACTTCGGGACACAGAGAGAAACAATATATATCTTGACCAAAACCTTAATGTGGAACTTAAACACTATATTCCTAAAGCCCTGAAGCCGCATCCAACATCAGCATCCACCCCCTCCCAAAAAAAAACTGAAGGGATCCGTGCAACTGTATTAAGTCGAGTTAAAGGGCAAACGATTATAAATCCATGTGATGTACTTAAAAAATGCTACAACATCAATGTGATCACATTGGTTTAATCATTTGGCCGCTTGTCAATCCTTATATAAATGTCTAATCGAAAAACATTGAATGCCTCTGTTCCAAAAACGCCAATTTCAGACTTAACACAAAGTTGCACGGAGCCCTTCAACTGTGTTCTCTCACCCCTCAACAAGTCACGGCGGACAACTCCTGTATAGAAGCGAGTACGTTACCAGGGTGATGGATCACTTTTGCCGATTAATCCTCTATTTATTTGATGCCACACAAAGAATCTAAAATCCTTGTTGTCAAACTGTTTGGACAAGGAGTATACCCAAAGAACTTCAGCCTCAGTGCAAAGTGCTTAAAGTGGTGGAATAACATAGATGTTGCTCAATAAGTTCAGTTTTTGTGGAATCTTTAACTATGTTCTAAGATCCAGTAACTTGCTATTTCAAACTTTAAGTACGTTTTATTAACATAGCAATTTGAACCATTTCTATAAGGACAGCAACTCTTTTTCATCTAACCTACTGCTGCTAGATTTAGATTAAGATTCAAAGGAAATAATTTAAATGATTTTTGTTCATCAAACCCTAGAATTATTTATTGAGTTTTATGTGGATCATCTACATTCTTCATTCGTTCCCCAACCCTCATCACCCATATCATAGCTTAAACCGTTAAGTTAACGATTGGTTTCCTTTTGTTTTTCAAATGCCTTAAATTAATGGATTGGCCTCTCTCACTCCCATCACGACCCTCCGACTCAACAACTCTTCTCGGGTGCACTTGCCCCTAGCTCTCAATAAATCAGAGGCACGTTCCATAATTGGAGAGAAAGAGTAAAGATTCAGTAAATACCGTCCTTTGTTGTCCGAATCCACTCTATGTGAGTAGATGTATGACGCCATAATGACGTTGGTTTCATGTAGAGAATTGATGTTCGAATGTACAGTAAACGCGGTTTATAAGTTGACAACCGCACGCCCGCACGCTTAACACTCCACGCCCACACGCTTAATAATCCACGCTGAATTTCAATTTTGCGCACGCCCGCACGCTCGCACGCCCGCACGCTCGCACGCCCGCACGTTTATGTGTGTGTATATAAAGGATGCAAGGCATACCATTTATCATTTTGCTTTTTGCCTCGATCATCAGTTGAGCAGCTACCAAACCAATGCTTTTACTACCCATTTTAATTAAAATATTGAGATTAAATTGATCTCTAAGCATTGAATTTTCTTATATCGAGGTATCATTTTATGTAAACAGATTTGTATTAAATTAGTGCTAGTAAATGAATTGTTTAATTTGTCTAAATAGTTAATGCGTTATATTCTCATGATAATTGCAGCAACCCCAATATTGAATGACTCTGTAAAACATTTAAATAGATGTATCTTTCATAAGTTTAATCTGCTAAAGGAATTAAAATTGAAGATCTATAAGTGAAAACTCATATTTAATTGTTTTGAACTTACGAAATACTTAAAGCAGTCTTAGTCAAAAGGTGCATTTGGCCGACCAGTTTTTAGAAAATATTGTATATTTATTAAGAATTCATTCTTTATTGGTTTTATATAATTATTCATCAAATAAAATACATGATTATGTTTGTTTATCCACGCCTGCACGCTCGCACGCCCACACGCCTGCACGCCCGCACGCTTAAAACACTCCACGCTTAAATCGAAATTTGTCCACGCTTAATTCCTAACGTGCGCACGCCCGCACGCCCGCACGATGTCAACTTATAAACCGCGTTTACTGTATGTACCAGCATATGATAAATCGTGTCCCTGCGTTTTGTCAAGTTTGAGAAACAATGTAATTGTGCATATTTCAAGAAGGCGACTTTAGCGGCATGTTTCAGGCACCTTAGATTCTAGCCTGCGCTAATGAGAATATATTACTCCTGTAGATTCGACATAAGGTATACATTTTATGAATCATTCATGCATCCTGTTTTCGTAGATAGTATTTTAGACTAAGAAACTCATTTAATAATAATAAAATGATTTTACAATTATACCTATTTTTTTTAAATAATTATTTGATGCTACATAATCAAACATGTGCTTATTTTCTTTTTCCTGAAGATATGGAAATTCAGATAAAAAAGGTGTTTCATGGATATGTATTTGATCAACACAAAACATGCGATAACCATTTTTTTATCTTGCTGTTGGATCTGGGGAGGAATATGTGCCGCATCGTGCTGTGTCCGGTGCCTTTTGAGGAAGGCGGGACACAATGGGTGATTCCGTCTGCATAATTTGTTTTGCTGAATTTGCAGATCATCAATATTAAATGGGCTTTGTCAGGTCAGGGTGTTTTTCGTGAAGTATCTGGAATCGCCTTTGTATTCTGATGCCTCCAATGGTCTCGATAAAACGCTTAGAGAAAATATCTTAAAGAATCTCAAACTTACATGAAATCCACTTGCTTTGACAATAAGAGACCATGAAATTTTTCGTCTATACACAATGTAGCTGTCAAAATATTGATGATTTAGATAAGGAAACACATTCTGTAATGTAAAACTTATACACGTATTTTGATATATTGCATAAATGATACTATAACTATTCTAAACATGAAAATACTTTTTAATTTCAAACGTTTTTCTTGGATTTCTTCATTTTTTGCGTCTATTCGGTCCGGCCAATCGGCCGACATCATGATATCTTCACAGACATCTCTAACGGGAAAGAGGGTACAGTGGCAATAGACACAGACATTTTATCAACATACGCCATCTCCAGGGTATCATGCTATATAAGTATACTTCTCAGGAATATCATATACCAGCCGCCAAAAGAAAGTATAATCTTTTTTCAAACACATAATTCTAGTATTATTATTTATTCGATCATATTGCAATTTACAGAGCATATAATTCCATCATTTTTCTAAAGATTTCCTTTTTAAAACATCGATTATCATCATTGGTTTAGGATTTCTGAAATGTTAATGATGACTACCCTCAGCCTTTTGCCATACATAAATGGCATTTAACGACAAAGTCATGAATATACGGGTCAATGTAACGATAAGGCGTTAGGTTTTCGTCGATACTCCGTAGCTAAGGCTTCTAGCCGTATCGGATGACACCTCAAACCATAAAAGAACCTTCACGGAAGCGGTCCACTTGGTTTAAAGAACAAGCTACAAAATGATCGCCGAAGCCCCTATACGCCCCTTAGCGGCCGTATGAGTGGTTCAGTTGCAAATGGACTCGACGCTAAATGTCAAAGGGCGCTATGCGAGAGGTTTCATATCAATAAGGCAATACTTGATCGCAAAATTGCATCGTCGATGCCGATTTCGCGGTTTCGCACGCACGTTCTACGTAAGGCGTTATCCATTTCCGTGCAAACGTCGTTTGAACGTATTTGGACTAATTCGACTATTTGTCTGGTCTAGTGATTATGTCGCATTAACCGCCTCACGGCGAAACCTGCTACATCTGTATAACATATGGATCTCTCGATCCCGATTCGACATTTCTAACTTCCACCGCCGACTCTATTGTCTGCGCTTGTTACTCCATATAAACTTATTGTGATGTTGCAAACGATAAAATATAGCTTTTAACAATCAAACGTGGTATACTAGTGTTCTTACAGAATTATCGGTCGTCAGCATCCCCATAGCCTGATCACAATCATGCTGATGGGTGCGTGACGTGGCTATGTGTGTTTTGTAAAAATCGAAATAAATTTTGAAAACTGGCATAAACGTTACATTCTTTATTCTACAGTCCCAAATCGTAATCAGAATAAGCATAACCGATTTCCATTCAAAAATGAGGTATTGACCCCTACTCAAAGTTAACACCTTAACCATTGATCTATTGGCATGAAACTATAGAATTAGTTAGAAAGCTACATTTAATGACAATGGTGAAAATTTGAATCTAGAATATTGAGAATTCGCGAAGATATTCACCGGTTTTAGATTATACTTTCTTTTGGCGGATAGTATATTATGTCCTATGAATTTAGTTTTGCTTTATTCCCGTCTACAATCAATAACTGGTTGTCTTTCTAAAGCGATGATAAATCCACTGTTTCCGGGCGATGACATTTTGGATCATGCAATCTAACGTTAGTTTTGTATCAAATGTACCTTTTATGTCGGTACAATCACAAACAATATGAAAACAATCATTGTGCAATCATTATTCGACAACTGTTATTTAGTAGCTAGATGCTAGAGCAAATTCGTCTGTACCTCGCGACAAAAAGGGAAACAACATAAATACATGTATATATTCTCCGAATGAAAGATCGACAGTTGCTAAGATGTAGTTCTTTGAGTCGCGTTCTGTGAGTCCTGAAGCCGTGGCGTCAAAACGTAAAAGAATATCCCGAAAAGATTTCGATTGAATATCGTGTTTGTCATATCGGACTCCACATCATTCTACACGAGACGTGGACTATTCCTCCCACATTTCACCTATTTTGTGAGAGTCTGATGGCAAAACATGTCCGCCCCGGCCAGAAGGAAGTTGTCACCGGACCTTACATATACACTTGTTTACACCCTCCCTTCAGTCTACTCCTGTCGCTTAGCACATTGAACGCAATGACCGCGAAAAGGAAGGTGTGGAGGTATGTACACGTCATGCCGCGTTCGGCGTTAACAATGTTTTACGGTATGGGTTTGTTTCAGTTGCGATCAGGTTTAGTGAAACTCGTTTTATAAATACAGTTAGATACTTTTATTCTATCATTGGTGTATTTGATATGTTCAAACTTAATTCAGGAATACAATTCTAGCGGACAGGATGGGATTCTCATAGATTAGAAAAATAATATATTATAATATTAAATATTGCAAGATCTCTGTTTTTTTCTTATGTGTGTATATCGGTCTGCATATTCTTAGTCAGACAAATCCCTTTTTTGAACAGGAAATATAAAAATATCTCTACGGCATATACTTTTAAATATAAGCGATAAAAAGAGATAAAGGCAGGACCCCATTTTGCCGCCGTTGCATTGCTTGATTACGCTCGGAGATTCTTTTGGATAGAGAAGGACTTATTTTTTGAGCCCGTGATAAGCGGGTCTTCGTGGTGAAGCATGTAATCAGGTGGTCGAAGTTACGAAAAAAGGAAGAAAAATTCAAAGGGTTGCTTGATGTAACGGCTAATTAATCGGTTTCGTTTTTCATATTCTTACTTTTGAAAGTTACATTTTTGTGAAAATAAATATAACTCGTATTTTAACCTACAGTAAGAAAGTGAGTAAGAAATTCTAGAACATGAGTACAATGGTAGAGCGTATATTGGCTTGTATTGGAAGAAAGTCAACCTGTTTCTTTTCAATATTTCTGTTTTGTCTTTTAGTCTTCCGTCCTCAACATTTGTGTCATCTAACCTTTACGTTGTTGTCACATTAATTCAATGTGCTGTGATGCGCTTCTGGAATCCACATGCAACTAATGCGTTTTCTTTCCATGAACTTATCAACATACATTAGAAACAAAAGGGACAACTTCAATGCTCAAAGGATGTTTAAGAAATTCATTTGAATAATTAGTTGTGTCTGTTTTGCTAATTTAAGATATTGCATTAGGGGATGCGTATCGAACGCCCATGTCTTTTTGTGGAATGTTTTCTATGCATGTTTCATTGTTTTGATACGACAATGCTTTATATCATCATTAGAAGCCTTCGTTTCATTAGCTGTTTTTGAATATTATGGGAATACATGATGAAGGTGCAGGATTGGTAGATGTTTATTGCACGATGGGAGTCGAAGTGGATGCACTCAGCCTCCGGCTTCGTGCATCCACTTCGACTCCCATCGTGCAATATTAGGATAACTTAAGTGATTATTATGTACATTAATCATCGTGGATAAAATGATCATCCATTTGACATCAATGATTCAAACATATATCCATGTTGATATTGGTTTATTACGAATATTTGATTTTTTTTCTGTACATTTGTTTACTGCAGCTGGTTAAAATTGTAATCAGAAGATGAGCTAAGATGCAGTACATCTTTTCTGTGCATCTTAGCCTTTCACTATCATTTCTTTAAGAAATGCACCCTAACCATGTAATAAACATGTAAATGCATTCTTGCCCCTAAAACGCAAAAGCCGATAATTTGCCGTAGATGGCAGGAAATAGAGCATGTTACCAAGAAACCTATTTAAAAATGACCTAAGCATATCCTTATCGAATATGTAAAGAGCAACTCAAATTCCGACACAAAAAAAACATATAATAAAAAAGCCCACAAATTTCTCTGTTGAAGAGCAATAATCGACTAAATAAAACTGAGTACCCATTGAGCGCACTATTTTATTGTGCCCTTGCGCCTGAGTGTGATGAGGCGGAAGCAATTGATATTCGAATAAAAGGTTCCCAAGTGCATGATAAGCGATATGACATATCGATGTGAAACATTACAAATGTATTGTGAAGCATAAGAACAGTTGATGATTTTTCGGCATCGTTTAGGGCATTAAAACAACATATGGATGGCCCGTTTAATGTATCAATTGCTGCTCGTGGACGGATTCCGATGCTCAAATGATTCAGCAAATTCAACGGCCGTATAGTGGCATAACTAATTTGACAAAAATAAGATATCATTGTTAATCTCAATTCAAGATATTTGGTGTTACTTCAAAATATACTTGTCGGGTGCCACTTTATTTCGCAAAAAAAAAACAACAACAATTAGAGTAATAAATCTTACGCATTATGGCAAAGACGCGCACTAATTTTTTTGTGCAATCTTTGCTTAACTCCAAAAACTCAAATTATCCAGCGATATTGGTATTACTTTATTTCATTTGAATGTCGCAGCGATCACAGGAAAATCCACAAGCGCGTGTTCACCATAACGAATAAAAAAAAATAACTATTTTTTAGTTGGCGCCTCATTACGACTCTCGTAAATTATTTGCAATCATATCAACCATGTTATCTTTATATACTCGACAATATTATTTTATATTTTATCTGCAATATATAGACAATAACCATCATGGGTCTGTAAATGTTTTGCTCAATTAAATTCATATTAATGTGTGGTTTACGTTCCATAAACGTTTGAAAACAATATCATATAATAGTGATAAATGGAATTTATAGTGCCGTAGAAGTTGTTTGACCCAATGGAAATAACATGATACATCATATGTAGGAACGAGAAGCACTCGATGATAATAGATTCAAATCATTTATTTCATGTGATATACTAAATATCCTTAGTGTAATACACGACTCTTTGATACACATATAGACCGTTCACAATTGTCTCAAAATACGCAAATTTTGATCATTTTGATCCGGGACGTTTAATGAAGAGCGCCCCTTGAGCTGTCCCCCCCCCCCCAAAAGGTGTTCCCCACAACTTTTCACCAGTACATATATAAGAGCGAACGAGGGAAGCCAGCCGGCAAGCGCCTTTTGGCCCGCTTACTTTTATGTGCATATTACATTCATAATTCTGGTTATTTTCCAGGTGTCTGCATTATGTTAAAGACAAATACATTACATAAAGATAAAGAGTAAATTTAGTAAAAAGAGTAAAAGCATTCATACAATATTATACATTTATGAACAGCACCTCAAGAGCTGTTAAAAAAAGGTGTTCCATACCAATTTGCAACTGGCTTGGAAATGTTGAGAAAATTCATTCTAGCTTGGAGATTTGTGCAGTTTAAAGGAATACATTTTCTTAATTTTCACAATAAGTAGTGATAATAATTATTTGGAAACTGATTAAACTTTCTTGCAATTGTCTAATAAATTATAATTTGCAAGATGATACATAATTTGGTAATATTCAACATTTCAATTTTCGCAAAAGGTGTTCTTTTTCTTATCCAAGCTGGATAGAAAAGGAGAAACAGTCGAGCTGGCTTGGAAAAAATGAACACCTTTTTGCAATATTTAAATGTTCAAAAACGATTATTTTGTTGTTCTTCGTAATTAAAACGTTGCATGTTTTATGTTGATTTTACAACTTTTTGAAAAATATATCGTGGGATACCCTTCGCTTATACAACCCTGGGTGCTCTTTTAGTAACGATGACATATCAAATGGACATAGGTTCTCTGTGACATTACACGATATGTGTATCTAAAAAAACCAACATATGAAAAATGCTCTTTATAGATGTTTGATGAGTAAATGTACAAGAAAAAAGAAACAATCCCCTACGCGATGCTTTACAGAACATAAATGTAGCAAATAATGTCCTGTATGTCGCTGAAGCTACGGCGCAAAGTCACCCTTAAAAGCATAATAAATTCAGCACGTTTTTGTCTATTTTTGTCTTTCATTTATTTTGTATCCATTTTGTAATGCGTGAAAATGGTGTATGGGCGAAAGGCGCGAATAACTCTTAGTGACAAAGAGCATAAATGGCCAGGATGAGGTAATAAAAGAAGGATTTGTAAAATAGGGTCGAATACACTTTTCATTCAAATCCATTCTTCTATGATTAAATTTATATACTTGCCTACACCATTGGTTTCCGGGCCGATTGCAACGTCAATGAATGGAGATGATATTGAATTCTATGTATAAACCTGATATCCATGAATCTTCCTATGTATGCGTCTTGAAATAAGTCTACGTATTTTTAGTTTGAATCATGGAGAGACCTTTGGCTTTGCGCTAAGCAACATGTTCAGCCCTCATATAAGTAGAAAAAGGTCGATCTATTTAACTTTCAATGCAAGCACGGTTTTATCTTGACCTACATGTAAATACAGCTTTGTATAGTAAACGTCAATTTCAATTTGCTTCCATATTTGACAGTAAACGTCGATTTACAATGACCATAATATTTCACAAATATTTATTAAAGAACGAATTTTCCGGCAGTTTAGCGATTTGATACGAAGATACACAAATAACATTTGTTCTGAAGGTGAACAATGTCATCATATTTTCCAAAGCTTCATAACATCCATCGATACCCCGAACTTCGCACGAGCTCGCATCAACAGTGTAAAACGATACGCATCATTAAGTACGAACTCATCGTTCTATTGTATCCATGTCAATAAAGAAACAATCGGATCAAAATAAAGGCATGTGAACGTGCAGCTGTTTAAAAATATCATTTTATCACTTAATGCTTACTTTTTTATATTATTCGGGGTATTTCATCATTTTTACTATTTCGTCAGTCTATTTGAAGCTGGATGTGTTGTTCACGCTAAAATCATATCGCGTACGCGCTCGCACGCCAACACGATGTTAACTTATTAAGGGCGTTTACTGTATAATGTGGTTATAGTTTATTTCTTAAAGTAATTATGGTATATGCCGACCTTAGATAATAAACATGGTTAAAATATGTAAAACAAAATAATAAGATTACTAGCCGATTCTGGCCTGAAAAGAATATCGCACAGTTATCAAAATGCGATTGGAAAGATAACCATGTTTCTGCAACTGCATATGGTTCCACAAAAATCGCTTAGAACACATCTGGCCAAGATTAGTCTTGGGATTATCAACCTTTCTTGTAACATTTTCTTTGATTACTCCTTTGAACTTTGTCATTTTTTTAGACTTCAGAGTAAATTAGCTCTGGGATGTTCTAAGTTACAACCATTTAGAATTATTCAATTGATATTTATCAAACGCAAATTCGAGTAGTGATCTCCGAATGTGCTGGCTGGCGAACAAGAGGGACCGAGATATATATTAATCGCATGCACTGTACCAATTTCATCAGTGCCCTTTGCCCTTTTTTATATTTCCTCAGAGGTTTCACTTATTATTCCGATTCATGACCGAGAAAACACCTTCACACTTCTTGAGGTCGCTTTTATCCTACCGAGGGAGACTTTATAAAAAATGCGATGGAAGGGTTACATGCTTACTATTTTTTATAAGCAAGATACCTGTATCTTTTGAGCAACATACCATAGGATATACTTGTTATATAAATTATTTACAATATTCTAAGGCCCTGATTACATAAAATCGTTTCGGTGCGATGTTAGGTGTTTTTTGGAAGAAAATCGCATGAGGCGACAGGATTTTAAAAATTATGTCCACAGAAGTCCCACAAAAATCAACAGTGTTATCGGAACTTGCTATTCGAAACACTTTAGTTTTGAAATCAGGGTCTTATTAAGTCACCTACCATAAAGAAAGTTAAGTTTGAGACTTTATAGGAATCATAAAGATATATATTGATTTAACATACTATTTAGTACTGAACCCCCGTCTATTATTCGACTCAAGACTTGAGATTAATTAATTCCATAGAGTTCGCAGTTAGACCCTTGGGAAACATAACTGAGCTGAATTACATGCGAATGTGCTCGGAATATGTAAGACAAATGCGGCTAATTCTAAGAAAATATTTGTTTTATTATTTTTTTTTATTGTAGCAATTTTTTCTTTCTGTTTTTTTTTATTAGACGCCTTGTATGTTCTCACGATATTTGCCCATTCAATTTCTAAGACACATATCCAGACGTTGGTTTTATCGAGTTATGTTTTTTTTCACCTTTTTGTTAAAATAGTGTTTTGTCAGAGTCTAATATCCATGATAAAAATGGGAGAATGGTACGATTACCAAATATTGAAAAGGTCAAAGTTCAACCAGAAATCCTTAAAACATGTACAGTAACAAGTTGTTTAATTCATTATGTTATCTTTAACAATATGATTCCATTGGTCATAGAACATTTACGCTCCTTTTTGCCGTTTATGGGGATAGTGTCACTGAAGTCAAACCACACTATTATTGTGACATTTTTTTTCGAAACTGACTCCATTGCTTTTGAATAAGCTGATCTTAAGATGATTTAAGTTCACTTTTCTTCTCCGAGCCAGCATCATAATCATACCTCATCAAACCTAAAAATCCTCTTTTGTTTCAACCTCATTATCTTGTCTCATCTTTCCTCTGACAAAATGACATCGACAGATTTCGGGATGTTTTACACACAAAACCTGTCAGAACTGTCTTTTTCCGCCTTCTTTTCTCCAAAGAAATTGGCATAAGAGGTCTTTGTCTTGTGATTTTGGATGCAGCATAATGATCTAGAAAATCGTGATTACTTCGATGCTTATGAAGAGCCTTATATCACACAATAGACTATGCTGAATAAAACACATTGTACAAAAAATATAGTTGACAGATTGTCGTGGTTTTATTAGGTAATTTTGGTATTGACATTATTATAAATTTGCATGGTGTGCCGAACTGAGTGTTTTTTTTTCTCAAATGGGTCCAACAGGCTACGAATGAAGATCAAACTGGTTGGGGCCGAATTTCTGAAACACGGCTTCCATGTATGCTTAAACGTTCACAACTAACATCATGTCTAATGGGGAAAGCAATATGATGAACATATGGGTTTATGGAAGAGCTTTATTTCTGCCGCAAACGCTGACATTGGTATAAAATAACAAATGACTCCATCGGGTTTACTAAATCTTATACGAATGTCTGCGTTTGTAGTAGAAATTCCGCTGGCCGATGAACGCACATTAAGGCATGCGTGCAGGAATCGGTTTCCATGCAATTTAAAAATAGCACACAAAAACCACGAGTAAACAAATTAATGTATCCCGACCATCTGAACTCTCTTAAAAGGGCATCTCCAAAAAGGTGGAAGCATTTCAAAGGCTCTACGCGATAATAGGATCAAGAGGTTCGCACTTTGGTTGCATTTTTTGGGACGAGAGTCTGATTGGTATTGACTTTGCCTTAAAACAACCCCGCTAAGGAAAAAAAACGATGATCGGGATTTATTAAACGTTGAAATGACATTGCAAATCATGGAATCTTGTGAGACAAAAACTGACCCGATGACATGTATCTTCGAGTGGTGACATCGAGGCATCGAGTGAGGAATTCAGGAAATAAACTCTAAAAACTGTATACTTATAACACACAAATATCTCTAATTGAGTTCATGTACATGTAAATCATTAGGTTAGAGCAACGATCACTGTAGATGTTTACCGCATATGTGATGCCACGCAACTATATCTTGTCACAAACAAAAAACACGGTATTGCAGCGTGTAAATCATAATACGTTCAAAGCAAAAAACACATATCACACTTACTGATCTGAATCGGTTTAATTAGAGACTTTGTTATCAAACCTTGAACCTTATTTATTTATAATTATGATATAAGTTGTAATAGTTAACTAACATGTGTGTGTTCTGGATCCCAAATGTGTTTATTGATACCAAAGAGGTTTTACTGGAATGACCTATAAACAATTGAGGGTCATTTGATTAGCGCCATGATTTAGTTAAGAATATACACATAAAACTACCTTTAATTTATGTGCGTTATATGATGGCTGTACCATATAACATTGTCTACGACTAAAAATACACGCTTGTCACACATACTTATAGCGGCTAGGATAACCCCCCCCCCCCAAACCGTGGGAAATGGAAAAAGGACTA
>LQRL01098572.1:27262-37269 GCA_001703475.1 Hydroides elegans
CTTCTTTGATCCCTTTTCTCCTACGATGCCACCAAGAATCCCTGTTGCACACTAATTGCCGCAAATAGCTGAGCAGCACTGAGAGTGTGGGAGTGGGGTAGGTTATTTGGAAGGGTCTTCGGTTAATGGAGATGAAACCCAAGTAGTTTGATAGAACGGGTGGGGCATTTGGGTACACGATGAGGATATGTGTCGTTGACATGGTATTAAAGGGATGCGATTCTGGTCATGTTAAAAAAAACTGATTCATTCTTAAATGCCGAAAGTGAAAATAGTTATGGAAAGGGTCCTGGATTCCTCTTAAGCATATGATTTAAACTTAAAGAACCCGTACCAGAACCATCTGGCAATTGCCTATCAAAACCTCTACCGCGTTTATACCAACTTCCATCCAACCTAACCCCCTCTCCCATTTTCCAAATACCCAAACTAAGACCGAAACTCCCGAAACCACGACCAATGCTCTCAAACCCCGCTCCCCGTTCCACTAATTGGCTTAGTGTCTTCGCTGCTTTTGTTGCGTCCGATCTTCTTTAAGGCATCATCCTGTAACGGTCACGGCAATAAGGATCGCGCCTGCACTAATGCGATTGTCCACTAACAACTAAGTGTCATCCGTTCATGTTCAGGCTCGCCATCAAAAGGTGTAGCTTTTCGAAAGGAGTTGCAAAGCAACATAAAGGGCATGTGTCTTGATAGATTTTGTATTGAGAAATGAAATAGCGATAACCATGCAGATATGGTCAGCTCTAAAGAAATGCAGTGACAAGCTGTGTATATGAAGTGTAACATATTATAAGTAAAAATATGTCAACTTAGCAAGTGCTTATTTTATCAAATTGTATCATGGGGTAACATAGTGATGTCGACTTTCAAATATATAGAGATTCGTAGTTGTTAGGCCTGTCTGCTTCATTTCATTAATCCTGTTGACTTTTAAAAGGTTGCATATTCTGGACATATTATGTAAAAGTACAAAATATTACCCCGTTTCACTTAAGACAATAAGGTCTGTTTATGCTGTAAGATTCGCCCATAAAAACATGCGAACAGTTCAAAAGAGTGTTTATGCATTTTTACCGAGTGTTTATGCTGAATGACCTGTCGCTCCAAGTTTATTAAGGTTGATAATGCATAGTTTTCAAAGATCAATATGGTCTTGTCAAGAAATATCCCGTATTCTTGAGGCACATGATTGTCAAAGAAAATCTAGCGCGAACACAAAATCGCACTTAAAACCTGCGAAAATTATCCGAATTATTTACTATGTGTTTAGTACAAATACGGCGACAGATTGTTTGGTCATTGTTTGGATTTTAAGAACCGTTCGCGCCTCGCATAAACACTCGGACTGCCTCGATCGCGCTTCTCATTATGAGCCATAAAACAGGTAAGTTTCTGCTAAAAAATACATCAAAAATTCATTTTTTGAGTTTAATTTTGGCGATAACGACGCTATTTTTAGTATTTGGCACATATTTTACTCGCAAATCCCAGAACATCATCTTCCAAAACTCAAGGACCATTTTCAAATTTTACTCTTTTTGCGAAAATCTTATTTTTGGGCTAGCGCGACAAATTTTATTTGTATGTGCGAATCTGTCAGCATAAACAGACCTATAGGCTCCATTCAACATTGTCAGCTCCTAGAAAACCAAAGAACCATAAATTATGACCTAGCAAGGACAAACGAAACTGTTTACAAGCGGGCAGCAATGGATAGAGCAATAGAATGCCGTTCGTTTTTACAGCTAATAAACACATTAGTATTCATAATTAATCACGGCCTTCAAAGTCAACGATCATATTATTGCTTTTTCGCGCCCCTTTTCCGTTGCTACGTTGGTCAAACCCGTTGGCTCGTAAAATACCATGGCAACCGATTTCCGCAGCTAGCAGTAGCTATCCCGACGCAGAGGGGATTTTTCGACAAAAGGGAAGGATGTGAACGGTTCGAGTGAGGTGCCGAGGTCTTTTGACAAAAGAGTTCGCAGTTATTAATTGCACTGCTGTTAAAGTGATGCTTTGTTGAGTAGTTTCCTTTTGGATAACCAAGACCCTTTATTGAGCTTTTTTTTTTGCATTGGCTTAACTTTAGCTAGGTTTAAATAAGTGGTCTCAGAGTCAGTAACAAAGTATTGCAGTCACTGACGCGTATGCTTGAGCTATATAAGCAGCGTAAAGAGATATATCATTTGATATCAAAAAGATATGATGACATAGCAACGATTTCGTATTAGGAATGGAGTGCGACGCCATAAAATCTATTTCATTTTCAGAAGTAAATGCTTGTTAGACATATTTTTGTGTGTTCTACGAGTTTCGCAAGCCACGCCTAGTTATTCTATTTTGTAGTCGGACCCTAAGATATGTGATTCAAACAAGTAATGCTTCTAACATCTTTATGCTTTATCAACCTTCAAAAATATACATCAGATGAAATACACCTCAGATAGAATATTTCAAAGGCAATATAAAAAGGGAAGTCAAAGCAGAGAAATAGTCCATGTTTTCAAATAGACGCCTACGGCCTCTAAATCCATTTGCTCTATTTTTTTGTAATCTGAGAGCATGAAAGGGCTTAATATGGTGTGAAGTCCCTAAGGATATCAGTCAGATAATTTGCTTGTTTTATGAAGTCAGGTTTACAAAATACGTCTTTTAAAAATAATGTTCAATCAGCTTAATCTCGCGCTTCAGCCTAGCTGCAACACTTGAATCACTTTAGTAATATCACATTCTGTACATTGCCTGATAAGATTAAAAATAACATACGTGTTTTGATCGAGAACTGTTTCATAAATTATAGTGAACCAAATATTCATAAGTAATTAGCATAGCTTTAACCATTATATTTGACCGGATTAAACATAAATGCACATCTTTATAAATGATTTTAAAAAATCAATAATTGGTAATTTCGGCTATTGAACAACATATTCATTGCCCCGTTTTAGACCATAAATAAAAAATACCCTGAATACCATATTTAAACTCGTTCATAACATGCATTCAGCGTGGATGATTGAGCAAATAGTTATTTCCGAAACTCAACACGCAAACGTTAACGCTAAATTGTTACGACGGAAACCTTATACGGCTCATCGTGCATAATCAATTTGCCCTTTTGTACCAGCCCTTCTTTGTTGATGGGGACACTTTTGTGCTCTCGATTTCAATCAGGAAGGGCACCCGATGGTCCGTTTTAATTTAGATTCATAACTATCTATAATGCCGCGTTCAAAAAATAAAGCTCGAAAATAATGCCAGAAAGTCATTATTTTGCGCGAATAGAAGGGATAAATTGCTATGTTTCTTTATAGAAAGTTGCTTTCGCATTTACAGTTTTCGAGTTTTTATGTTCGGACTTTTTTGAGTTTATTCTTCCTAAGCCTCGTTTATCTGTACAGTGACGGGACCATAATTTGAACAGCAATTTAAAATGAATCAATAAGTAACAAGCACATCTATATTTTCGCCATATTATTTTGGTAAATTATTAAATTAAAATTTGAAAATGTAGATATTACGATTTTTTGTTGATTCCATTGAACTTTTTTCGTAGTGATGTTGCACTTGTTATTATTTTGAATTGTTAAAGATAAGCTTCCGGGTGCTCTTCTTTACAATATGAATTTGTATTAAGTGGACCGATGTGTCCTGGGTAAGCTCAGGTTACCCTATTACTGCATCAATGGGTTTTACATAATGTTTTGAAATGACTCATTTAATGGTTTTTGATTGGCCTGTGGAACGTTTATTGCATCAGACAGAAAACGCACTGAATTAATTTATGTTTCAATATACATGACTCAACAACGCTTTGGTCCAGGAAAAAAAAAACAAGTCAACATAACCTCTTATGCTGTTTGGTCATAGTTGCACGCATTACGAACTATTTCCCCTTATCCTTGTTATCAACCTATGTTTTAAAATGTTTTGCTTGTGAAAAACTATACAAAATCCCCTCGTTTTGCTGACTGCGTAGTGAATAATGATAGGTCGTTGGGCAATTTCGTTGTTCTTTCTTATCATACCACTTGGCTGTATGCGATACAATCAACCAAATGCTTAAAATTTAATGGCTATTATTACTTTGCATACAAAATATCAACGTTAAAACCGGTTTGTGCCCTCACCGTTCCACAGGAGCCAAAAAGGTTCATTCGGACGAAGAAAAACTACTGGACTATCTCTTTGGAACGGATGTGATTAAAGTATAAACGCATCTTATTAACACTGTTAATAATTGTTTAATACGCTTCAATATTCACTGAACCTTTTTTATCACTATTCAAAAGGTGCCAAGAAGGTTCACTCGGACGAGGAGAAACTACTGGATTATCTGTTCAAGAACTATAACCCATCAGCACGACCCGTTCTCAATTCGTCCAAGACGGTCACGGTGGGGCTGCGATTCGCTCTGTTGCAGATTCAGGATCTGGTGAGTCTATATACATGTACATTTGTGTATTCATCATCCTGTTCAATAGCGCATCCAACTGTGAGAAGTATATACGAAAGTTTAGAGGCTCTGGGTAACAGGATGATCGTCTATGGATGTGTCACATAAAGTACCAAATACCGGTGCTTAATTATTGGTCTGTGAGTTGTCCATGACGTAGATCGCTAACAGGATATAGGATCTACTAGAATGAAAGGCCAATATTTTGTATATCTATAGGGTTTTGCCATACATGAAATACGCTTTAGGATTTTATATGTGTGTACGATTCAGCGTCAAAGTGCAATGCTCAGAACAGACGAGTGACAGAATAAAGAGAAATTCAAATTAAAGAGGGTTTGGATTTTTTTGTTGTTTTTGTAATTCCTGTATTGGACCTGCCAAGAAAATGTGGAAACCCGAATTTTGATCCGACGGAATATCAAGAATATCATTTGTTTTTCCATTTTGCTTCAGAATGTCAGAAGTCAAGTGTTTACGACCACAGGGCTTCTCCTTTTAGTAAGTACAATCTTGCTAAATTGTTTAAAGAAATTTTATTTTATAATTGTTGGTGTCAGTTAATCACAATCACGTTTTTAATTTATATTGTAATATGTTTCCCCATCTAAGATGCCAAATCTCACAATTATGTTAAATATGTGAACTCTTGATACTCTTTACCTATCTATAAATGTTTACCAATAATATATATTTCCGAAGTTAGAATTAAATAGTTAATTAAGTCACTTTAATGTATTATGATGAAACGATGTGAGTTATATGCATGCATTGTGTGTGTCACTAGAAGCGTTGGTCTGGATCTCAGGGAATGGTCTCATGGTCTATAGTCAAATACAGAACCTCATGATCAGAGCGTTAAAACGCGTTAAAAATGCTCTCGCTAACAAATTTTGACATTGCTTGTGATTAGGATTGGAAAGACGAACGGTTGTCATGGAGCAAAGAGATCAGCAGTCTGGACAATATCGTCATCGACGGAAAGTCGATTTGGAAACCGGAGTTTGCCGTTATCAATGGGTAGGAGACCGAGTCAAATGTTTTGAATTTGCTTGTGACTATTTTAAACACGCACATTTGTAAGACGCAGTCTCGATCGATTATTGTATGTTTCTTTACATGATTTCATAGGTATTGCGAGTTTGACAGTAGTGAAAGTTACATTTGGTCCACAGCCGTTTGGCTACTATTAGCCACTGAAAAAAAATATGTAATTATAAAATATATAACTTCACCGATAAAGGTATAATTAAGTCATTTGCGATATCGAAATACATACAATTTACTCTGCTCATGGATATAATCAAGTATTTGAGATATACTAGAACCACGTCAATGTTTATTGTTTAAACGTTTTTTTTTCAGTCAAAATCAGATTCTAGATAGATTCTAATCACATACAGTACTTAATGATTAGGGCGTTAAAATCGTTATCTATTCAAACAAGAATTACTTAAATGTATATCTAATTCATTTTTCCACAGTGCTGAGGGCATATACGAGGACTTCAGTGACTTCCAAGCGGTTCTCAAATCAGACGGTTCAATCCACTGGGAACCGGGCGGTGTCTTCAAGACCATGTGCAACATCGACATCACCTATTACCCGTTCGACACGCAGACCTGTAGCTTGCAGTTCGGAGCCTGGTCTTATTATACGACTAAGATGAATCTGACGACTAATGATACAACGGTGAGTGTTTTTAGGAATTTGGCGTTAAAGTATTAGCGGATAAATTATGCGTGTTTTTGTGTAGATATGTGTTGGTATGTTTGCTAATATTTGTTTAATCAGTTACATTGCCCATAATATTTGTTCACTATTAGCGGAAGTAGCGCTTAACGAAAATAACTCGTTTACGGGATACCGTAAACCCTACAAATAATATACTTGATTTAACTACTTGTAAATGCCCTCTTAAATAGTAATATCACTTTCATAAGCATATTATGCACTCGTTTAAGGTACTTAAAAAAGATGCGTGCTCTATATAAGATCTTTGTCGATCAGACATTTGAGCGCCTAAAAAAAAAAACAATTGTGCACAAAAAAATAGTTCATTCATGGCAAAATGGCAACGAATTTAGTGATGCGGTCTTACATAAAACCTAATAACTAAACCAACCTTTTTTATTTATTTATTTATTTTTTAAGTTGATGTTTAAACTTTATTTTTATAACCTTTTACCGCAGGTTGGCATGGAATCCTACGAGAAGAACGGCGAATGGGAGATCACGGGCACGGCTGTGGGTCGTCACGAGTTCTTCTTCGACTGCTGTCCCGACGAGCGCTTCTCGAACATTCTATTCTCGATCGACCTTCGCCGCCGCCACACCTTTTACATCATGAACGTAATACTTCCGGGTATCATGACATCCGCCGTGTTGCTAAGCATCTTCTTCTGTACGCCCTCGCAGAAGGTTCACATCGGTGTCGCGGCGTTGTTGAGTTTTAGGTTGTTTCTGTTGAATGTCGCAGATACTATTCCTCGGACATCGGATCATGTTCCGTTGCTAGGGATTTATTTAACGAGCACCATGGCGATAACGACCTTAGCGATGGTTGCCACGGTGTTTGTGCTTAATTTGTATGGCATGAAGGAGAAACCGGTTCCGCCATGGGCCAAACGGGTTTTTGTCGGGTATCTAGCAAGGATTCTATGTATGTGTGATTGCGTATCGCCTCCACCGGTGGATAAAGGTAGTGCGAAGGAGGATTTAGAACTGCAGTGTACGCGATACACGCATAGTAACCCGTATGTACTGACGCAACAAACTCGGTATGGTTACACCGGTAAAACAACCAAGAGCGCCGGGACGCATCCACAGACTCAATCAGGGGGTCAAGCCGCAGCCAAAACGAAATACCGGCTCATTTCAACGCAAGATAATGAGCATATCTTAGAAGAGGATGAAACAAAAATAGACGGAATATCTGACGTCACAACAAATGACGTCACACAATCACATGATCCATATCAGTCACGTGATTATCAGAATTTCCGGGGAATGCCTTCCTCTTCTTCCGCCGGAAGACGCGACATGTCACAACAACAACAACAACATGAACAATGCTCAATGGGCGATAATACAAGGTATTCACGGCGAGTGAGCGATAATACGAGATTTTCAACAAAGAACGGCCCCAGAGACTCGACTGTGTCACATTTTGGCAAGAAGGACTACTCGAAGGAATGGGTGCACGTAGCGGCGGTGTGTGATCGCCTTTTCTTCTGGTTCTGCTTTTTATTTATTGCAATAACCACGCTGTTGCTCTTTCATCCGCTCACCACGTCGCGCTATTTCCAAATACCCGGTCTCGAAAAGGCGCCCACAGCCGGATGAGAGAATGTGAACATAGCAAGGAATATGCCTTATAATTGATATGCCATATTGTTTTTGTTTGTGTTGTATGAAAATTGAATGGGATTTTAATAGAAATATATCATAATAAATGTATATATATATATATGAATATGTATAAATAGAATTGTTTGGTTGGTATTAGTTTACAACTGCAGAGTTATATAAGAAACTTGAAGAGATTAGATTAAGGCTGAAACGGTACGTTGCATTGGACAAATGAAGAAATAATATTACGCTGAATAAATGTAATATAGTTTTGCATAAATCAGAGTTCTTTCAATACGAGGGCACTCAACGGTTTATTCGGGTAAATGTCTACTCTTTTCACATGGTTTGCTTGCTTGCAAAACACCCGAACAGAATAAACATGAAAAATATTTCATAAAGTTTCCTTGCAATTTTCTCAGAATAAACATTTAAAGGATTATTCCTTTTTCAGAAAAAAGAAATCGTCAGAATAAAGAAATGACACTAACAAAACTGAAATACGCCTTTTTTCCTTTTCCAGAATAAAAATCACCCGAATAAACGCTATTCACCTGTTCAAATGGATCCAATATATGACTGATAGTGATACGGTGTATATTGTTCAAATTTTATGAATCTAATTTTAAATGTTTTTTAAAATATTAATTCTGGTATGAATCTTAATTCTTGTAAAATATAAACTTTATTCTGGTAGGAGATTTTTTTTTATCTCGTGAGACATTTTTATCTCGAAAATAAAGGTTTATTCTTGTAGGAAATCCTCTGAAAAGTTCCTTGCATCATCAAACAAGATTCAACTTGCTTCCAAAAATAGAATAAACATTTTCATATAAAATAAATTATTGTTCTTGTACGATGTTATTGGATATTTCCCAACATGATTTAGGCAATTTCTAAAAGTTTCGACCAAAAAACCCCGTTGAGTGCTCCTCTCAATAGACTGCTGATTGCAATCGTATTCTTAAAAGTTTATAGGTCAGTTTAATATTTAAAAAATCATACGCAACAGTTTTTATCAGTTTAGATTTCAGTTTATCAAATGGTTAACGTTTAACAGTTCTCTGCTGTTTTCGCAAGGGGTTCGGAAAAATAATTTATTAAATACAACTAATTGTTAAACGAAGTCTTGGTGCAATTCTAATTTAGATGCATATCTATTATATATTTGTCGGTGTTGTTAATTTCGGAGCTTTGTAGATGTTGTTAACATATGATATATACCTTTACATCAATTTCTTTTAGCAAATATTTGCTTGCAAAATTTAGAATAAACAACTTCAAATAAACATTATATATTGTCTTTGATTTTGTTTTATTTCTTTAAGCTAAAAGCGTGAAGTCTTAAAATCTTAAGATGAAGTCATATAATCATGATTTTTTTTATCGGTCATCAAAATACAAGTCTGATAAATTGCTATAACTATTTATCAAAATAAGCTGGAGCTGCTGAAGTGTGATGTGATAGTAGAGGCAGTATACGGTGACAACTATTGGTCATGTGGGCTCAAAACACACGATGTGCCGTGGGCAAACGAAAAAGACTGGCCTGGAAAAAACATCATGGGGCAGCTTCATATGAAGCTGCGTGAAGAATTACAACATCAATCGGTGAAATAGGAGCTCGTACCAAGCCGGCCGCGGGTGGGTGAGGAGAAGCCTTACTGGGGAGCCTGGTGAAGCTGGTCGCCTTCATAATTCCCCGAAACCAGCAGTGACACCAGGAGAAGGCCTGACGACACCCGCGGCCTCGCGTCTCAAGACGTATGTGAGTATATAACTATTTATCAAAATTTGAGGTAAAACAGATTTAAACTGCTGGTTTCATAGACGGATTAATCGAAAAATGACGCACTTTTCGGGGTCTTTTAAGCTTTCGTCCCGAATATCTCATACAACTGTTTAACTTTGCCATCGATGTGTACGTCATTAGAACACACTATCATAGCTCTTTGAAATCATTTAATAATAATTCCAATTATGAACCCCGGTCTCAGTAAATAATCAATCAGATAATATTAACACGCAACAGCTGCATAATCGAAAATTGACGCACCCTGATTTTATAGTAAACGAACGATAACATAAATTGATTTTGGATATGAAATACATATTGTATAATCAGATATTCCAAATTGATCAACAATTCCAAAATTTAAGACAGTTCAATCGATGATAAGTAAACATTCAC
>LQRL01098572.1:45341-56047 GCA_001703475.1 Hydroides elegans
GCTAGGTTTACCAGTGAACCAGGTCAAATCTATGGTTCGCTACGTTCGATACGTTCACCAATGAACCGAGTCGTGGCCCCGTTCGCTACGTAGGCTAGGTTCACCAAAGCATGAAGCGAAATAATGACATACATAATTATTGCATCACAATACGTGTCCTAGCTAAATGCCATGTTTTGTTTACGTCACTGCGTTTAGTATTCGTGACGCAATAATTTGAATATTTACAGTGATTTTCGGTTGTTTTCTATAAAAAATGTTATTACATATCAATATTAAACAAGTTAAGATTCATTTTGAAAATTGAATAATTATAAATGGCGCGAAGAAGAAGAGGAGGAAGAAGAAAAATACTTATAAGAAGAAAAATGAATGAAGAGAGGAAGCAAGACAATTTATATATCTGGCAATAGTAATAAAAGGATATAAATTAAAGCATCTATCAGCAAAGTATACAGATTGTGTTTTTGCCTTTAATTTTTCTTACACATTCAAATTGACTGTTTTAATGGTTGATCAAGTTTTTTTATGAATATTAAGTTGCGTAGACGATCATATTAAAAAAGTATACAAATAATTTATGAAATATATGATAGTTTCAATCACCGCTAAGTGCATTGCATCAAACCCATAATCAAATGTTTATATGTTATCATGATGAAAAAAGGACAAGAAAATGCTCTGCAATTGCATGTTGGTGAGCATTTAAATAGCATTTTATAAATAAAGACCTATTTAACAACGATAAGAAATAAAGCAAAAGGAACATATAACATAAAAGGCGATACAAATACATTTTGTTTAATAAGCGTCTATTGTACTACCATTCACTGGTGAACCTAGCGAACGTAGTGAACGGGTATTGTGCTATCCTTCACTGGTGAACCTGGCGAACGTAGTAAACGAGTGTTGTGCTACCATTCACTGGTGAACCTAGCGAACGTAGTGAACGGGTATTGTGCTACCATTCACTGGTGAACCTAGCGAACGTAGTGAACAGATACTGTGCTACCATTCACTGGTGAACCTAGCGATCGTAGCGAACCGGTATTGTGCTGCCATTCACTGGTGATACACCAAACATGCACCACGCTTTTATATATATTCTTTAAAAGTGTTTGGTGAACCTAGCGAACCTGGTGAACCCCGGTGAACATATTCGAGTTCTGGACATACCTCCATCGACCTTAGTTGATTTGAAGCCTGGTTTGAAGGCTAGTTTGCTCCCGTGTTAATACACCCTAATCGATTATCATTTTCCAATTCAAAAGTAGCAAATTTCTTATAATAATTGATTAAACGCTCATAATTGTGACGTAACAATATAGATATGGTAATTTTCGAATGTTGTATTTTGTGCCAAAGAATGTTTCTATGTGAGTCTAAATGATTAATGCATAATACAAACGCTAATACATCGTTAATGCATCGTTAACGCATTTTCGTTATGACGCAACGATGTGTTAACGATGCTGCAAGCGTTAATGCATCCTATGTGTTCAGACCTTGAGTGTCCACATAAACATGGTTATTGACCCGAGGAATAGGAAAAAGTATACATAAGGCCCGCGCCCTTCGGGCTTGGGCATTACTTTTCCCTTCCCTAGGGTCAATGACCATGTTGATATGGACCCTTCGGGTATTATTCCTATAATATTTTTGACTACCAATGATCCACGGCAGATCGAAAAACATGAATCGGATAAACAATGTAACAAAAGATACCTGATTTTGGTCCTTTATTTTTGGTATGAATCAGCGGTTCAATATGTGCGTGTATTTTTTTTTGTGGTATATGACAGAAAACAGGTTACGTCGTTTGCAAGGCGTCGCCTTTTGACGTACTTGACGTCGAATGAACGTGCGTATTTGAACTCATGCTGAAGTTTGTCTGATGTCATTTTACAACCCCACTCCTAAGATATTTTAATGCATGCAGATGTTAAAAGATTGAGACTAGTTTGAAGCCTGCCAAATGAAATTGATATGTTGCGTGAAGAAAATAATAAATTGCTTATTATCATCACATTGCATTTAATATTTTGTGGCCATGCTAGAAATAACTAAATAAAACGAAAATATTTGTTACATATAACATATTTTATTAGCAAATGACCATGCATAAAGAAGATGGGTTCACTATTGATGTTGACTTTAAGTGTGAATATCTATTGACGAATCTAGCAACTCTTTCTACCGCTTTTCGTCCCTTTTGAACAATTTTACTAAGACGGGCCCTTTTAGATTTCTTGAAATATGACACGAGTTTTTTCGACGCGGCGATATTTTCTGCGGTTTCATCATTCAGTTTGATGTTCACTTTACCGTGAAACGCGTATTCGACACAATTCAATTCAAGCTCGTTGTTCGATTGTGTATTGACTGTCGTCGAGGCGACAGCCATGGGATCAGTCTGTTCTTAGAGGTTCTGGTTGTGATTGCGTTTCGATGTCATGATTACCCGTACGAGAATCGCGAACATCTACTTCGATCGGTTTTGACACGCCTATAAATACAATATATTTTGGTTCAAAAACAAGCATAAATCAAATGAATTTAGTACCATTGCTGCATTATAAAAACGATTCCTGTCACTTCAGTACGATATATTTATATTAAAAACACAAACAATATATATGTTTTTTTTGTTATCTAGCATTTGAGTATCGGTTAAGAACAACTTTAGCGAATACTATTTTCAAAATCATTCGCATAGTAGTGAGTAAAATTGTTACAAAGTATATACCTAATATCCTATTCCATCTGTCTCCATTAGTATCTAAGACCAAATATGTAGAAAAATCATGCGTTAGAAAATCCATAGTGTTGAAATATATCATTCTTTAGTTCTGTAGTATTGTAAATTATATTTAAAATTATATTCTTTAAAATGCAGCTACTCTTTTGAAGCAAAAATGTGTTCTGAAATGTGTAACTATAACGATATGAGCGAGGATTATGGAATTAAGATTATGACGCAATAAATGACTTAAAACAATACCGTGACGTCATAATCAAATAAGACTTCACCTATTTGAAACAAAAAATACATTAACAATAGATTTTTTTTTCGCAGCAGCAATTCAACAAATTCAAACAGGATTTTTGTTTCGAAAATATATTGAGAATACTGCACTTAAATTTCAATTTGATAAATAATTCGATTAGATCGATAACAACTTAAAACAAAAGTGGGGATGTGATAAAATGAAGACCCCCCCTACGAGGTGTTCCTCAAAAAGGTGTTCCTTTCAAAATTGATCTAGCTACAAATTTTCACTAATTGCCGACCAGCTACAAGAATTAAAAGAACGCATTTTCAACTAATTTTGTGTTTTAAACTTATCCATTCGAAAATAATACTTAATTTTCATTCAAACGCATATACAACCTGTAGCTAAGCGTGCTACATTGCTATATATAGAAAAATTGGGAGTACATACAAGTATTTCGATTTTCATTTTTTTCCACAAAAGGTGTTTCTTTCCCGATTCTAGCTACCTAGATGAACGAAATGAGATCAGCTAGCTACAAAAATAGGAACACCTTTTTGTAACGATTGTTTTTCTTAACCTGATTATTTATTGCATATTTCAAAGTTTTGAGTGATTTTGGGCTAAAAATCAACACTTTTCAAAAATTAGGTCGTGGGGTGCCCTTCATAAAATGTATGATTGGGAATGGAAAACTTATGGGTGGGAGGTTGGGGGATTGGCCTTCAACGATGGCTTGTTGTTCTTAATTTGATTAGATATTGTATATTTCAATGTTTTAAGTAATTTCATGCTCAAATTAACTCTATTTCAGAAATTAGTCGGGTGCCCTTCTATCATACTTTGATTACTTTAACGCCTTTATCTAATAGGCTTTTATTGAACATATTGAATCCATAAGAAATATATACAGGTCGATAGCTTAAAAATATATATTTGAAAATGTGTACTCGCTTAATCCTTTTACTGGAGCTTTCTTAATATGAGATGTACAATTGTGACGTCAACAGTAAGTATTGAAGCCATCTGTATTGTAACATTTGCGATACTGACATTTCTAACTTTTCAATTTGTTTATTATTTGTTTTGTACTATTAAACCGTTTGTCTTTCTTACTTTGAATTGTAATCGAAAATCACATCAGCAAATTTATTCTTTATTTCAAAACACACACTATTTAACTTTATTTTACCGTTTAAATTTGGATACTTATGTTACACAATTACATTTGATGATCCATATTTTACGAAAAAATTTCAAAGACAATCAATGACGTAACAATTATAGAAATGTTATTTGACAATGAGTACATATGTTGCCATGATACACAATTCATTATTATTCTGAAGACTGAAACATGCCGAAAGTAACTAAAAAGTCAAGCAAAAGGGTAATTTAAAATTATGTTATTTACTTTTATTTTGCCAAGCTAATAGTCTTACAATTAATGAAAACAATGATTATTTGAAATCGGTTACATAAAATTGTTAATGTTAAAACTATGCCTTTGCATTAATACACCAAGTTAATAAAGGTTACACTTGCATATCACTGTCGATGCAGTTAACTTAATTTCATAATGATTTATATTCAACATTTACATATATGAAATTGTTGAAATTCGAGCTTGTATGTTTTTAATTTATTGGTTACACATCAAATAATCCCATCGTTCATTATGTGTACTTGACACAAATGTACTCACACTTAAATTAATGAGAAGTATGTTCATTTGTTTACAACAGCGCATTTTATAGCTTATCATTCATATATTTCACAGAGTTTGCGAGGGTCAAGCAGTACCCGTAGCGACAACAAGCGCCACAAGTCTCGTAGTCGCACGCGTTCTTCTCGCCGCCAAAGCAAAACAACGCGTGACCGAAAAGATGCGCGATGGCGCAAAAATGCTATCGATCCCCGAACGCTCCCGAAGCCCGTTCGATCCGAGAGCTATTGGCAATACGTCGCGCCACTGCGACGCTCCAGCCGAAAAAGCGCGGTGAATTATGCAAGTCTACATACTGGATCGAAGTCCTCGGATTCCTTTCCTGATAACAATGCATCTGCTAAAAGGTCTCGTTCTATTTCCGCTAATGATCGAGCGGTGAAACGGATCAAGGAAGCGATCGCTGAGTGCACAGCCAAGACAAATTCTAGTGAGCAGGGACATTCAAGAAGGTCATCCGCAAAATCGAGTGCTAGTAAAACAGAAGCAGATACTGCTGAGGTATGACTTTTTTTTATCAAATACATACATTTGTACTTGTCAAAGAGAACCCGACATATTTTTTTTTTGTGAAATAAAACTTTGTTTTAGTTTTGATTTTTATTTATCAAATGCATTTTAATTTTGTTTTAAATTGCTGAAAGAATGAGAATTGTAATAATATAGAACTGTTCTTATCAATCTGATAGTGAATAGATTTGTGTGCTTACAATCAAATTATAGATTCGTTTCGTAAGTATCTAAAGTATACATATATGAATATATATCGAAAGCTATTGATGATTCAGCATCATTTTGCTTGATTTCAGGCCTTACGCCTGCGCATAGCTGAACTGGACATAGGCAGTCGCCCTTTGCCAGAAACAAATGACATCACACGTTTGACTCACGAGCTCAAGCTACGTCTGGCCAGCCAAGCACCTCGCATAGTGGCACATCTTAATAAATCAGGAAAATACAGTTTTAAGACGACCTTTCCAAGGGTACTGGATGTGACCTTGAAGCATGTGACGCCGGAACAGGATTGTCGTGACGTCATGACGTATCGCGTACGCAGACATGTGATGGCTACGCGGAATAGCTTCGTGTTTTAGGAAGCCTAGCATTTATTAGCGAAGTTGTAACTGCTAACTGTGATGCATTTTATATACTATTGGAATGAGCCCCACTTGAATATTATGTGTAGACAATGGTTTGAGCCTGTTTTTATACAGATGTGTGTCATTCGTCGCATATTATCGTTGATATTTAAAGCATTTGGATTTATTATAAAAGTATTAGATTTTAACAAATTTAACTGCAATTTATAACAAGCTTTTATGAATATCATAAAATTGAATTTCTTTTGTTGTCATACTTTATACAATGAGCAGTGGTCATAATTGATGCGATTAGCAATAGTTTCAATTAATATTATGAAATAAGATTTAAAAAAATAAAATAGATTTCACCACGATCTCATGTGAATTAAAACATAGTTGAAGGTAAAATCAGTCAATATGGCACTTCGTTAAAGGTGAGGAACTTGACAGATTGAAATAAAAAAAATATCGAAACACAATGCAAATACTATACTGAAAACACAATGACTTATTAAAACTCTGATTTTTTTAAAGACTTCTTAAACATACCATTTGTTAACATGTCTTGTTTTATCATTTTATCCGAAATTGTGTTAGCATAATATATTTTCTCAGGGTGGCTACAAATGAAAAAGAACCTTCAAACCTAGTTTTTAAAAAGTTTATGTACTAGGCAAAATGATAATTTTATTTAATCACGTCCTTCCATTTATTAACAATTTTATAAACAATCTGAAATCAACAAAACATAATTTCTCGGTGATATCAACTGAAATTTCCTAATTTGAAAATAATATTTTGAATTCAACCCGATTGTGACGCAATAATTCAATTGTAAAGCAACATAAACAATGGGTTAATTGCGTAACAAGTATACTGGGCCTAGATTTTATTGTTACACATAATTGTTGTCTCATAATTTCTGCGCGTCATATTTCCTAAAAAAAGTAGGACATTTTCATCTTTAACATTAAGACGAAATGTTTAACTTATAATTTATATATATTTTTTTTAATGAAAAGTTCCCGCAACTTTACCTTGATACATTCTTATATTTTTCACAGTTCGTCCCAGTGATGTGTATAGCTACATGATATCGTTTTTGCCCTAGGCCTTGACGACACTTTTTCGGACACTTTTATGGTCCAAAAACTAACCCATTTTGTTCGCCCCGTCCGAGCCCTCAAGCCCAGGTTAAGGGCTAGACAGATCTTGCATCGTCCTTGTTGCTTTTTCACATTCCTTCTGGAGAATGTTTATAGATATATGTTTACATTTTTTAACTAGGGCCTAACGAAACAACCATTTCTCACGTTTTAGGGAAGACAAACCAACCCGTTTCAATGGTCCTCCGGACCCCTTTACCCCGCTCGGGAGCTTTAAATCATACAATTCAGCACTCCCAAATATACTCGACAACAAAAGAAGTGTCCGGTTATTCAAATCTCTGTAACTTCAAAAGTATTTGGTAGATTTTTATCAATTATGTACCAAATTAAACAGCACATAATATGAGTTCATTCAATAAGTTTTTACGACTCTATATTTTCTATCGACGATTCGGCGAACTCTTAAAAATGAACAACCGAAATAGCGAGTAACAAACCCTGAAATATGCATTTTCGTGGATGTTTGAACTATCTTGCCAGAAATTTTACAGGTAATTGGTATATTTGGACTCTTTAGGTGCATATTCAAACATTCAAGCCAGTTGCGGCGATCGCTCGAGTTGACAAAGTATTTTGCGAATGATCAGACGCTAGGCACCGGAAGTGCCAGCTTTAGTACAATTGTTCAAAACAACTGTTTGAATATGTCAAATGTTGCTTTCACGGGTTTTGTAATGCTGCATTAATGGGTTTACAACCGTTTTGGAAATTACATTTTGCTTATTTTTTTGGTTACTTCGAAACACGATATTAATCGAAAAGCCACATTCAGTGAACCTTTGTTAAATCCGTAGTTTATGTTTTCTATCAATAAAAAATAAATTTTCGTGCATGTCTAAGACAACCTGATGGTCTATATCCACGCCCTAGCCTCGTAGCAATGGTGCGCGCAAGCGTTTGCCTCGATAAACAGATCCACGTATTCTACTCAATTTAAGAGTGATTACGCGGCTAAAATGACCGTTAAACAGTTTTCATAACTCGTAACTCTAGATTGCAATGTTCTCACCTATTTAAAGCGTATTCACTTAATGATCGATTGTTTGCGCGAAATCGCGCCTATATCGAGCGTATTTTCAATGCATTTCGCGACATCGTTTATATGGAAAACGAGGACAGCAACGGCCTTTGGTTTAATTTTTCTATTTCGCACGCCCTTGAAGATAATATTGACAATGACATTTTACGTTCGAACGCCCCGTCAATATAACCAGGTTAAGTTATCCCTTTCAAATTTTGCCGAGTTTATTCGAAAATTACGGCCAGGCTATGGAGCAAATGGAATTTAAAGTGCAATTAACGGAGTTTAGAGCATGTGAGCTATCTTGAAATCACACTGCTTTTATTGTGTAATGTGATTAAGACTGTTTTCGCAGATAAGCGCCAAAAACTCGTTTTTCCGACATTTTACCATGTGCGCTGCGACGCATGTGGCATAGAAATTAACCTTTACTCACCGTTTTTGAGTGACGAAAACCTTATACTATCTCTAGCACATAGCGCTTTTCCTCTCCTACCGATACTCATTGAATGATGATCGAAATTAATGTTTCTTAGTTCTTCGATAAAGCGAACGCGATACTCGTCAAACGGATTCCAGATTGTTAGGTTTGCGAGACCACATATAATTATCCTAACTGAAACTAACAAACGTGTTTTAATTTGTTCCACTTTTGATACAATGACAAATTATTAACCTAAAATGACCGGACACTTCTTTTGTTGTCGAGTATAAATATACGAGCGCTTTGTAGTATCATTTTTTTTCATGCACAATTTATAACCGAATGAAAATGTAAAGGTGATCTGAAGGGAGAACAGGTGGAAAGAGAGAAGAATGAAGTAGACGAAGACATAAAATAGAAATAAGGAAAATTAAGACGTTCGAGAGCAAGGGAGCAATCAGCTTGCCGAAATATATCAAGATGCATTTGCAAACCCTCAATCAATTTCTAATCAATACATGACTTTCATGAAGACCTTGTAGCTCAAAGAACAGATTTAGGGGTAAGAGGGAAACAAATGTTACAGCGAAAAGAGGGTGTGTGTGACAATGAGCAATATCGATGTTAAACAATCGTTGTGCGTGGGAAAGCTTTAGATCATAAACTAGCTTTTACGAAATTGGATCCTATGTCTTTCCTCATACAATCTTAATTGTGCATTTTTATCAAAATCGCTATTTTTGTTCATTCTGGTCAGATTCGCATGTAAATCATAGATTTGCACAAGTGATCAAGAGATCGAACCCGTACAAACATATATACATCTGAAAATCGCAAATATTTGACAATTTTGGCTAAATTCTCCCTAGAAAATTCGTTCTAGACAAACAAAATTCACATTTGAACATATCGAAGGATAGAGATTATAACCACATCTTTACAGCCCTCCATTTAAATGATCTAGCCCGTACATGTTTAGAAAAACCACAATATTTGGCAATTTCGGCCAAATTCGTCACCAAAAGATAAACAAACTGATAACACAGCTCTTTCAATTCAGGTTGTAACTAAGTCTACAAGACCTTGCGTTTCTGGCCCGTACAAGCAACTGATGACGGGCAGACAGACGGACAGTAATAGAATTGGATAGCCAACCCCCCGCCGCCCCAAAACCCTTTTGGATTGGGGTTTAAAAAATAACTTGGGAACAACTTTAGAATTCCCCACACACTTACGCGCAAGAATATCGAAACTTAGACGGACTACTTTTTTATAGATATTTTAAAACAACAATTCGTCTTTGGTCGACACGTAGACAGATAGGCACATGAAAAGTATTGTAAATATATTTTTTGAATTTAACATGTACATGGTGGACAGGTAGACACGTAGACAGGTAGACAGGTGGACAGGTCGACACATTGAGAATATATAAATACATATTTTTACTTTACATGTACATGGTGTACAGGTAGACAGGTGGACAGGTAGACAGGTAGACAGGTCGGCAAATTGAAAGTTTTGCAAATACATATTTTGACTTTTACATGTACATGGTGGACAGGTAGACAGGTAGACAGTTGGAGATGTCGGCACATTGAAAGTTTTGTAAACTCAAATTTCAACATGTACATGGTCGGCAGGTAGACAGGTGGACAGGTAGACAGGTGGACAGGTCGGCACATTGAAAGTTTTGTAAATTCAAATTTCAACATGTACATGGTCGGCAGGTAGACAGGTGGACAGGTAGTCAGGTGGACAGGTAGACAGGTCGGCACATTGAAAGCATAGTTTATGACATTTTACCAATGCCACTATTAATCAAGTTCTTGCATCTGCATTCAAACTATCGAAATCACACCGATCAACTCGTTTATGTATAAATGCTTATTAAAAACACTACAATAGTTTACGTATGCTAGCACATATTTCACAGTGAAACTATTTTGATGAGCCCATTCCATCTTTGCATTCAATTTACTTTGCCATTTCTATCTGTCTACCTGTCTACCTGTCCACCTGTCTACCTGTCCACCTGTCTACCTGTCCACCTGTCTACCTGTCCACCTGTCCACTTGTCTACCTGTCTACACCTCATGAACCATCAGTAACCGCATCACCTCCTGTGTGTGAACTTTTTTTTATTGTGTGGGGAATTCTAAATCTTAGCCATAACTTGATGCATCTTGGATTTCCACGTGTGTCTATTACGCAATATAAAGGTAATCGTTGAGGCATGTCACCTTAACCCCCTTTATCCTCCCCCCCCCCCCCCCCCCCCCCCCCCCCCC
>LQRL01098580.1:8965-27182 GCA_001703475.1 Hydroides elegans
TTATGCAATTAGAGCAGGTAGGCATTTCTCGGATTTTTTTCGCGATCGCTGAAAAGTTAAAAGAAAATAATGTTTATTCAATATCACATGCCTTCTCCATTTTTTCGCAGCTATCGAGGTGATTTTTGAAAGTGTCTGCTGCTCGAATAAAATGTTTCTCACTTGGGCATAACATTTTAAAACAATAACTAAATAGCCAATAAATATGGGGATGCAAAATTGAATGATAGTATAACGATAACGTTTTAATCAAACACTTCAAAATTAATACAAGACATTGTTTACTTGAATAGTAAGTACTTGTAAAAGCTACTAAATTAAGTAAACAGGCAGTGTAGCAAATTAATCAAACTATGATTTAAGAGCAAGCAAAACTTTGCCGAATATATTAGGGTAATGATGACATATACGTCTGGAAGTGGAACACATGTCCAGCGATACAAAATGCTACAGAGAATGTTATCAGATGCGTTTAAGGAATTCATGGATAAACAAATTATGTACAGAAAGAAACCGAACCGAACATTTTTTGTGGGCCAAAATTACAGAATGGTAGACCGATATGTTTTAATAGGTATATGTCGCTTGTTTGATATCATATGAACAGTTATTTTATTTTCAATGATATGTGAAAAGTTAGCTAGAAAATGTATTATAGTTGCATATTAATTGTTTTTTTTTGGGTAAAACAATATAATCAGACGTACATAGAATCCCTTTCGACGCGTACGGTTCGCAACGCAACTCTTCAACAAAACACATTGTCGCTTAGGTGCTTGCAACGTTTTTCAAACGTCGTATTACATGTTTATATAAGCAATGACGTCACTTTTTCCCTTCGAAAAACGAGTCATGAATTATCGATATTTAAGTTGTTAGATGGGATTTTAAACGAAGGAAAATTCATACAATAACTGAAAAATTGTTACACGCGAAATACAAAAATAATGGTTGTAAGCTTTCAGCATATTAGTACTTGATAAAAAATATTCTCTTGTTGTCATTAATTTAGAATATTTGGAAAGGAGCATGTCTAGTAAATAGGAGCTTGCAGCCCCCCCCCCCCTCTTACTCGTACGACTATACAACATGCATACCTTCTTTTACAAAGCGAGATTTTATATTCGTTGAAAGAAGTTGGTCCATTTTTATCTCTGGTGTGAGTAGTTTCTCATGTTTCGTTTAAAAAAAGCAAAAGCAAGTTCTGAACCGATTATGAAGTTCAATCTATTACTTGATCTGGCATTAAAGGAATGCGAAAAACAAATAAACATTCATGATAACTGATCATCAATTACAGAACAAGTCCTCTAAGCTTCCAACAATAGGAAAAACGTAATTAAATAACGTGATAGATTCTTTGTCATGTAAAGAGATCCAAGCAAAAACATTATCTGTCCTTTTTAATGCGTATTTTCTATGTTTTACAATCAAAAACGTTGATTGTTAAGAACAAAGATGAATCTTAATGTAGAAAACCCCTCCCACGCTCCTTTATCAATTAAACGTGGTTTTTTAATGAATATATTATTTGAGTTGATTGTCCTCCTCGCCTTAAATAAGAAGCGAATCAAACCTGTGATGGTCAACAGCTTGTAGTTTCTTTAGGAATCATTTAGGAATCTGCAAAAGTCCATCAACTTAAATGACTCAATTGAGGTTCATTTTCAAAAGCATTGATGCATTTAGAGAGTCACAGAATAATATCATCGAAAAGTAGAAGTTATTATTTGCTTATGGTTACAAATCTACTCACGGAACCATAGTAAAAAATAAGGATATCTTGTTCCCAGTCAATTGATGTCAATTATTAAAACCCCCTATTGAAAACGGAAAATATATTTGAACCTCGCCATTCCCTAAAATTATTTAGACAGTTTATAAGAAAATTCCTTTCTTTTCAAAGACGAGTTTTTGCTTTTGCTGTTTCATTCATGCAAAAATGTCACAATGATCTACAAAAAGTACAAAATTACTACAGATTTTCCTTTTGTCTGCACCTGCTTGCCCAATTTTTGGTTTGTGATTACATTGGGCAAAACGTGTGCGACTTTCAAAGAATTTTTAATGTAAATGTTCTCTTTTTTCGATCAAAATACTTAAAAAAAACTCTGAGTTGACGAATGTAACGTTAATTGTTTTATAAACGAAAAATAAGTGTTTTTATGCATTCCGAGTGTTAACAATTATTTTGCATTATCGTTTCTGTATTCCGTGTGTTAAATATAAATATTTATTATCGTTTTTGTATTTTGTTTACACAATATATGTAAAACTGGGTAAAGTACATCGGGATATATACCTTTCATGAAAAAATATAAACACGATGGAAAATGTTATATTAAGCAATAAAATGCTAAAAGCAATTACTCATGTCAAATTACCTATACCAATTTAGGAACAGCGAGGCCGCTACATTGTACTACTACGCACTATAAATTATTATACATAAATATGTTTTATTAAGTTTCCCATAAGAAATCCATCGAAAACACAGCTCATTGACGATACCGTCTGGCTCAGCGCTTATCTGGTGAAATCAGACATGCTTGCAACCAGTTTCTATGAAAAGCATGAAAAATAAAGGGTCTGGTCACATTGTGTTTTGTAAGAAACAGCCAGCGTATATTATGTTTCGCTATGCGCATATGTCAATTTCCGATTCACATAACTTGAAATAAACACGAATATTTTTGAAAAAAAAAATAAAGCGTCCATTTCAGCAAGGACCTTCCGACAAATTACGCGTTTTAGTAGAAATTTCAAAAACCATGCTGTGTATGTTTTGAATCTATTATTCATTCTACCTCATGATTAATAGAAAACTTGTGTTCTTAAAAGACACCGCTATTTCCAAGCCAGAAAAGTTAGCTGAAAATAAAATATATTATTGACAGAAAATTACAACAACTAAATGTTATCCAATGATTGGAACATCGAACCCATCCATATCTGTCGATTGAAAAGAAAATGAAAAGAAAAAAAAACATAGAAGCTTATTTGATTCAGATGCAATCTCTTGAAATGACAACTTCCAATCATTGAAAAAATAAAGTTTTATTATTATTTCATCTGGTTCCCCTTGCGTCACGCCAATAGCACGCATCGGCGACGACGTTTTTCAATTAGAGCGCATGGCTCATTCGTTACTGATACGTTAGCGGAAAAAAGAGCACCCCACGAGGTGTTCCTTTCAAAAAATCCATTTCTATCTACACACTTTTAAACATAGTCCTTTGCTACAATAATCAATAAAAATGTTTTCCAAGAGAATGAACATTTTTGCCTGCATTGCAGATAGCTAAACGTTTATAAACTATATATTTTTACTTGTTCACTCGTAAATATAATTTTGATAAGTGAATTGTGAATACAACCTAGTCGCATACAAACGTGTTTGAGTTTTCATTTTTCATTTTTTTAAATCATTAAAATTGATGCACCCAGATTCTATCTTACTATAGTTGAACGCTCTTAGGTAATCTATCTACAAACGTCGGTACACTGTTTTGTAAAAATAAAAGTTATGTGAAATTGATTTCGTCTCGTATATCTTATTATCGAAATTTTTTATGCCTAATTTAAATCTGTTTGAAATTAGATCATTGGTCGCCCTCAACGGATGTGCTGAGGTCAGCCGAAAAGTAGTTCCCCTCGATGCATCACCCACCTGTCAGCCATTTTGTATTAAGGCACGCGCGTGACGCTATACATGACAAGTCTATTTGTCTAATCGAAATAAATTCATTTGCGTTACATGGATATGTTGTGGGTCATTGCATAAAGATGAGGCAGAAGATTGGATTATTCTTTTATGATTAACTGCGAAATCTGTTTTAGATTATTTCTGCAATACTTGAAGTTTTGAATTAAAAAAAAAGGGACTTGGCCGCACGAGATTTTTTTTCCGAAACTTTTACCAGTATTTCTATTTAATGAGATTCTCAAAAACATTCGGTGCGTTTTTATTAATAAAGAAGGCATTAAACATCGGGTGGCCATCTGTCTATTTGCCTAATCGTAACACATTTACTTGCGTTACATGGATATGTTGCGGGTCATTGCATTAAGATGAGTAGAAGATTTGGGACTATATTTGAAAATGAACATGATATCTAAATTAAATTATTATTCAAGGAAAAGAACTTGATACAAACAATATTTTCTCAATCTTGTCCGATAATGATCATGTAAAACAATAGTCTACATGTATCTTGCACCTCATGTTTTTCTGTTTGGCTAGGCTCTAATTCTTAAGGAAGATTCAACGGATCATAAACTCACCCCAACAAGGAAAACTATCCATAAATTGCCAAAATATAATTGCGTTTCTATGTATATGACATTATTTTAAACGTTTCATTAGTGTTTGCTTATTCTCATCCGGCTAGAGAGATAACCTTAAGGGTTATGTCTTATGGATCTCTCTAGCCGAATGAGAATAAGCAAACACTAAGTAAACGTTTTAAGACTGCGTTAAATGACGTACCACTTTGAACCAAAATGAGGTTTGTCAATGCATCCATTAAGAGAGTACGTAAACGTCCTTCTTATGGTAAACATTTGCCTAACGTCGACGTTTACGCCTGGGACAAAATAGAACGTCCAGTGAACTTTCATATAGATCAACATGAAAACGTCCTCTCGACTTCGGACAGTGTCTTTTTTACTGGGTAATTTACAAAACTGAAACTTGATGTCGTTTTGCCGACTTGGGTGGTTATGTCTTTATTTTTTCTTGCGATGATGGAGGTGTTATCACTCTGGTTGCTAAGTAAGAAGTCATGTACTAAAACGAGATATGAATGTTATTTAGAGTCGCTTAAAGAGGGAAAGAGCAACTCAGGTTTTGAATAAAAAGTGATAACAAGATAATCTCATTATTATGCAGTGCTATAAATGAATTCATAAATGTATTCTTTTGCGTACTCTATCTTGATTATCAGATAAATTACTCAATTGATAATATAAATTTGATTTAATCTCATACGATTTGTACCATCATGGCATATCATTTGAGTGGTTTGCCATTTTGATAAAATCTAAATGTGTTAGACTCTACATTATAAAAGAAAGGTGTTTGTGTAGATTTTTAACAATAATATAAAGAATAACCCTTCTCAACAAATGCTCTTATGCAATGAGCGTCGATTCATTACGAAATGCCGACTGAAACTTGAGAACACGATTAATATTTAATTACCAAGCCAAACTTTAGTTTAGGCATTGTCTTTCCATTTGTTTATGAAAACGATTACCTTTTTATCGATAACGTAGACATGCTTTCAATGATTTGAACATTTAGTCAATTTTGTATAATTTCTGTGGTGGTCGATATTCCCCACTCGTCAAGACGTCCGGAAAGCTACATATGGGTCCAAAGAACATGTCTTTACAATGTTACGTCCAAATACTATGAGCAACCCTAACGGAGTAGATCTGTTCGCCCTTATATTCTTTACCGATATCAAATGATACCCCCGCTCACTCTTATATTGAATTCTATATTTGATGCCATTAGCGGCCCTTTGTTTAATATTTTGAATTCATATTTTCTGGATCCGCGCCTCGCGAACTCTGCTTTCAAACTGCTTCCTGACAAGATTAGAACGACTTGTCCCTTTCCATATAGTGGGTTTGCGGTTTCTGTTACCATATTCAAACTTCCTTCACATAATAAGACGATGATAACTAATTTAGTCAACGTATTCACAACGCTTAATAACTAAAAAGCCCCATAAATGTGTTTCTAAATCAGAAGTGTCACAAAGGCCCATTAAACCGTCGTGATAACGGTTAGCAGCTTGTCTTACCTGTCCTCCCAGTCTTGCGAATAACCATGCCCAACAAATGACGTCATGTAACGTCGTTTAAGGGGGAAGGGTTCCATGTTTTGAGTTTCTAAATCAATACGCAATGTAGTTCATTTTAGGCGATTTTCGTTTGGGTCTCATGTCACATCACATATGACAAAATTGAATTTTTATATCAACCTTAGGCAATATTACAGTTATAAAATCTTATAAGAATTAGTCATTTGATATACCAGTTATATAAATTTCTTATATATTTGAATTTTGAAATATCTACTTAGCAACGTAACGGTTATGCAAGGAGCCTGCATGTGTTTCATAGAATCTGTTAAAAGGCGTTTTATATGAAGTTTATGTTTCAATATGACTTCCTTACCTGTCCTCCCGTCTTGTGCGTATCCCATCCAAGTGATGACGTTGGGATATTGTTGCGTTTACAAGGCGTTACAGGAAGTAAGCAATGCCACGTCAGGGCAAATTCGATTTTGTTTGAAATGTCGCAAAATAGAAAGGTTCCTTTGGACAATCACTGTTTTCCAACCGAAAAGTCAATATAATACCCATCATACTGTATACTTTAATACTATCATCGAATAATAAGCAGGACTTTTTCTTTGGTCGTCTTTCCTGACTGCCAATCTTGTGGATAACCCTCTTTAAGAAATGATGTCACATAACGTTGTGAAAAGAGAATGCGGTTTCGTAGAAGCTATTAGAAGGCGGTGTCAATCCCACTCCACAAGATGTCGGGCAACGTCAAAAGGACGTGCGATATTGGGAAAATATAAACGTGGTATCAGAAAGATAATGATCCAACGTCGTGACGTACATTTTTAAGGACAGCTGGAAAACATTTACCTTTGTCCTAATTGTCCTGATTTTTGTTACTCCTACTTAAATGGATAAATTGTTGGTTATAATGGAATTTATTTTGAAATTGGAGTCTGTTTTGACATGAACCCTTTCCAACAATTTGTTTTGCAATATTTACAGAGATAGGCTTTTAAGATTTTCTTATGTTTTTGTTTTGTGTTGCCGTAATAAAGGTTTCATTTTTATAGTTGAAAAGAACAAACGCGTGGTTTATGTTTGTTATTAACAAGAGTAAGTCTATCCATTTTCTAATTATGTATGCATTGAGTTTGTAAAAAAAATGAATACAAAGTATAAAAAAAATCAATTTGATTTACATAACAATTACTTTTGAAATTGTTTGAATTATAAAAACTAATGCAGACCATGATAAAACGAAAAAGAGAAAATATGTTTCTTATTTTCTTAATACGTTATACATTAACTTAAAACTATATTAAGGTTAACTGATGTTTTCATAACAATAAATAAACGCATTTCTCCTCAAATCCATTGAGTAGTTGCGAAGCTATTTAATACTATTCTATTCTATTATACTAATTCATCTGAGAAACACGTTTTTATGCGCGGTTTCATCCTGTTGTATCCCACTCGGCAAGACGTCCACGGACGTCGAGAGGACGACCTTATTTGGGCCCGTACGTAAGTTTTCCGGACGCCCTTATTCGTAACGGACATAGAAAAGACGTTGCATCGACGTCGCGTCCGAATCGGACGTACGAATAACGTTCTACGGACGCCGGGACGTAAAAAGGACGTCCGGAAAACTTACATATGGGCCCAAATTAGGTCGACCTCTCGACGTCACGTCCGAATAAAACGTACTATGGACGAGCCTTGTCGAGTGGGATAAATGTGCCTGGCTAGGGCAAATAGATAAGCACAATATGTTTTAGATAACCTTCAACTCATCAAAATATAGTATATATTTTTAGATATACTTATAAACAATATTGCAGATTTGTCCTTGTTCTTTGGCACAGGCATTTCGTACACATTCAATCGATGTCTAGATAAGTGTTTCCTAAATACCACCTTCTCTATAGAAAAAAAAAACATTTAGGCACAATAGGCGCAGTTATCAATGAGCGTTACTGGTTTATCAGACATATCGGGATAAATCTCCTAAAATGAATCCTAAATATGAATATATCATCGCCATCCTAACAGCAAGCTGCTGTTGATTGTCTTTAGAAGTCTGTACCTGAAAATAGAAAAAATACCAAAGCCATCGATACATTAATGTTAACCGGTTTAACCTTATAAAACACAAAATTAAAACATAAACTGTCTATCACTGATCGGATAATCATTTTCAATTGCTTTTGTATAAATCTAGGCGAATATAAACCATATAATTTAACTTAGCAATTCTGAATTTATATTTTCCTAGATTTTCTTTGTGCCTTATCATATACGCATACCAACAGGCAAGGTATGCAAAACTCCCCAACAGAAAAATAAAATAAGCAAAAATGTTTAAAAGTCACTTTGCAACATCATTTTTCAACATTGAATGACGAGTTCGCCGACTGCCGTCTCATTGCGTGTGACATTTGAGGGTGTGCTTACACACACGTAAGTAGAAATCAAAGGGTTTTCGTTCAAATCATCAATTTTGCGTATTAATACATATTTACCAGCCAGCTACATGTGAATTTCATAGTCTTAATTAAGATGGACAATATCCCTAAATAAACTACAACAAATTCGATGTACTTGTTCTGAGAACACTTTGCAAGAGAAAAATATTATTGTCAAAAACATATATGAAAAATTGCAAAGATTATTGCAAGTACCCTCAGCAATGTGTGTGACATTGGAAGGGTGTGCTCAAGCAGAAATTTCAGGCACGCATCGTCAGTCGTTTTGCTCTCGACTTTTGCTCTTAGCATCAAAACACAATCAAACGATTAAGATGCTATAGAGATATCTTTAGAAATCGTGTTTGTTTTTATATCTATTGCATGTGATATGCTTTTGAAAGTTCTTTGCAATAGGAAGCGAGGTAGCGCGATGCCATAACAACGTTGTGACGTATGTAACGTTGTGACGTAAGTAACGTTGTGACGTAAGTTATGTTTTTTATGTAAGTAAGGTTGTGGCGTAAATAACGTTGTGACGTAAGTAACGTTGTGACGTAAGTGACGCTGAGACGTAAGTAACCCTGTGACGTAAGTAACACGGGGAACGTAAGTAACGTTGTGACGAAAAAAACGGTGTGACGTTAAAACGTCGTGACGTTAAAACGTCGTGGCGTAAGTAACGTTGTGACGTAGAAATATTGTGACGTAAAATAAGTTGTGACATTGAACATGTTGTCATTTGGTTGTGTTTGATAGTTTTCCTCAAGGACGAGTATCGATCCCAGTTGGAGCCTGGCTACATGGAAAGTTTTTCTTACCAAACGGACAGATCTTAAAATATTTTCCTGACTTTTCAAAAACGTACCTTAACGCTCATTTTGCTTTATAATGCTAATTTCGAGTTTCCTAGAAGGAATGAATTTAAGAAATAGGTTCGTTGGAAAATAAAGTTTAAAAACGCTTTTTATATTAGATGCTCTTAAATCTAGATGATAAGTAAAAAATGTCACATCCATCATAAAGCCAAATCACTGACTGATGCAGCAGATCACATTTTGGTTCCGCCTTACTTTTTGAATCAGGAGTACCCAACCAAAGATTTTTGAAAGTTGATTTAAATATTGGTGCGAAACGGATTCGTGAGCAATTGAAAATGATGAACTAGTATTTCATAAAGTAAAAACCTTATTCTGTGTTTGCCAGCAAAGAAAGCTCAAAAACCGTTGCCAGCGAAACATTACCCGCAAGAAATATTCTGCAATGCTTCACGATTTTCTGAAAGTTCACATAAACTAGTATATTCCTTCTTATTATACATGATTTCCCAGCCGAAAATATATTTCACCGAATGAATCGCTGGGTATTCCTGCCTTGCTTTCTGGATGTGCGTGCCAAGTTCATACAAATAACTCCATGCTATTTTTTCTCTGTTATTTCATATATTTTCCTCTGCATTTATATAGCGATATTGCATTTGGGAAGCAAGCTGTTTGGGTAAAAATGAGGATACATGTACATATGATGCAGTGAAGAGCATAGATGAAGGTCTTATTAGAGTTCTTTGAAATTTTCCGATATTTTGTATAAAAATGAAATCATATAAGAAAACTAATATATTTACCACAGATTTTCAAATTGAAGTATTTTGAAAATTAAAAGTGATTATAAAACATGCTTTATACAAATTTGAGGACAGAAATGGAAGCAATATTTTTTAAAATTTAGTAACTTAAAAAAAATCCTAAATGACCTTTGACCGTTTTAACTATTATCAAGCTATCCTTATAATGTTACAATTTTTAATATCATCATTTCCCAGGACCATGTGTAAAGTCAACTTCAAATAATCCATGGATTTTTCTTAGAAGGGGATCTTTTTAATTAAAAGGAAAATATCATTACCTATCTTCGGCCCTGGTATCTTAAAACGCCTTTTTGCATCATTTAATGTGGTGAAGGGGTGACATCCTAAAAAGTGACAGCTAAGTGATGAAACGAATGAAAATTGACAGCATGCATGTTTTTTAAAATAAAAAACTATGTGTTTGTGTGACATTTCCCTGAGTATCTCACTAGTGCTTTTATTTTTAGTAAATCACGAAAATGTTGTGCTGTACTGTGGGTGATCCCAGATGTGAAAATCTTAACATCCGAAATCGTCGCATTTGTTTATAACTGGAAACAGTTTATATCTTTGGGTCAGTTCACGGAAAATTGTTTGCGTTTATAGAATAGCGGAATTTCTGCGATTATTGCTGAAATCAAGGATAATAAAGTAATTCCAGTGGTTTTGGTTTTACTTTATTTTGTACGAATATCACAGCGATAGCAGAAAACAACTGCAAGAGTCGATATCATCATAATGGATATTGGAACAAAGTGGTTTTATCATCACTGTATATACTGAGATCAAAATATCTAGAAATAGTCACATATTATTTGATACCCGATTGCGTCAGTTTCATTAAGCAGACAAATGGTGTCTATAGCGCATTTGTTATTTCCCAATATAAACAGAAGACACAAATAGAAATTGTGTAATTATTTGTTTTTACTAAAGACAAGAACGCCATTTGTTTCAACTGAAACTAAAATATCATATGTCTAGATATCGGTGATCAATACTCTCAATAGGAACAAAAATGGGAATAACTGTGATGATTTGGTTTAAGCATCAGTTTTTATTATAAATTGATGCACCGTTAGGGCCTGGCCACAATGGACCCTTCCTTCTATTATTATGTGCATGTGCATGACATGATACCCTATTTCAAGATTTCTGTAAATATCATTTTGTCGTTTTTAAGGATATTGCTTATTTCAAATCAAACTGCATCTCTGCGCTTCAATTAAGAATGTTCCCATAAAGATAACATTGAAAATACAATTTGGTTGGCGAATGAAGGCCAATGAAGCTTCCAGTGTGGATAGGTTCTTGCAAGCTCCTTTAACCCAATCACATATATCGGAATGAGGATCCATTAACTACATAACGGGATGCTCACTTTTTATGTTGTATCATCAACGAGGTTTTTATTTTTTATAACTTTAGTTATATACTACCATATTTTTTATGGCGTTTGTTATATGTTTTTATGAACTGATACCGCCTTTATGTCACCAGACCCAAAAGTGCATCCACCATTATTAGACCCTTATCAAAACGAACCAATGGTAGGTCATCTATATAATCAACGAGAGGCTTCAGTGCACCTATAAATATACCCCCTTTTGAAGGGCACCCCGCGACATATTTTTCAAAAAATTGTAAAATCAACTTAAAACAACATTTCAATTACGAAGGACAACCTTAAAATTGTTTTTAAACACTTACACTTGGTAAAAGGGTGCTCCTTTTCCAAAGTCAGCTAGGCTGTTCCTCCTTTTCTAGCCAGCTTGGAACAGAAAAGGAACACCTTTTGTGAACATTGAAATATTGAATGTAACCCAATTACGTATCACATTTAGCAAATTACAGCTAATTGGACAATTTCGAGCACAATTTATGAATTTCGAAATAATTATTCTCACACCTTTGCGTGAAAATTAAGAAATTATCAAAATTTCATCAAACTTCTTTAATCTCCAAGCTAGAATGAATTTTCTCAAAATTTCCAAGCCAGCTGGAAATTTGTGGGGAACACCTTTTTGGGGGAACAGTTCGTGTGGTGCTCTTTCCTTTTTACGTCGACGATGAGCCCTTAATGCTTAAAACAAGTCCTTTCGTTCTTTGGGCAATAAACTCCCATTAGTTAGAGCATCATCCCGACTGAAGTCATAGGAAACGATTGTCTCAATCCAAATGGCGTGTATTTCACATTAGACCAACAGGTTCGGATTACATTACACAGTCACCTTTTTTCAAGTTGTTGTTATTTTTTTTCTTTTTTTTTTCGTTTTTACACTTTTCAAAGGGATGATGAATTGTGAAAATGTTTTAATCAAGATATTTCGAAAACATGATCACGATTTAATAGATAGATCTGATGTGGTCTTGCTGCGATGTGTCAAGAAAACTGTAGTTTCGTTTATTTAAACATATTTCATATTTCCGATATATTACTCCGGGAGTGATGGTTTGGACGTTATGGAAGACGTTAACTCAATATTGAGTTGAAAAAATATTCATAATATGTTTATACCTTATAAAGATCATGATAGGACATTTAGGGATCTCGTTCTTTTAAGATATAGGTAAGGATAAATGTCCATTCTATAGTGCCCTAATATAGCCCACATGTATGTATAACCCTGAAATCAGACTCTCAACTTCCCTTCATCAAGTAGGAATGCAAATGACAGTTTATTTCCTTAATTACCGCCCAACCCTGGGTGATCGGTCACAAAAGTAGGGCAGTGAGAAATTCCAGTTTATTATGCATCATACTAGGGCCTGGTCATATAGAATTCTTCATTCGGTTTTCTCTCTGACAAACCATGCTTTTTATATATTGTTTATAGTCCACTCAAAAACGTCTTGATTCGGTCGATGCACTTTTAAGCAATGTGCGATTATGAGTTTTTTTTATAAAGGATTCAGTAAATTGAGTAAGAATTGTAATGTATTGAGGCTCCCACTTTCGTCCCATGCGGCTAGATCCTATACATCCATAAACTACATCGCAATCCCTCGATATATAGGTTTATATGCATACTTTCTACATCTTTGACCAATCATCCATATGTTCCATCGTGAATGAAATTGCTTTTTGTGATTTCATATTGTTATCCTTGATCGTTCACCTTTGAAGGGCAAAATCATATCAAAACTTTATATGTGCGAGTAATTCTGCTAAATGTGTCGCATTTAGTCCAACATCACTTTGTTGCATCTGCAGTAAATTGCGCAAATCCCTGTCGCGCCGAAGTCTGGTGTTAAAGCAAGGTCTGATTCATTCAAAGAGTAACAAAGCTATGATTGAATCATTGTTGAATTAATTGTTGAATACATGTGGAGGTCCTTGACTTGTACCTCAAATAAAATTGTATTATTCTCTTTTCTCCAATTACCCAACTTCGAGATGTTGAAAACACATTGTCTAAAAACCAGCAACACTCAATTAACTGGTTTTAAACGAGACATTTTCTTTCATTTTTTATATCATATGCAAGATTGCCTTTTGACTTTTGACTACATCATTTGAAGAATTCAGGTTTCGAGGTCATACAACTTCCGCGTAAAATCGAAATAAAATAGTTATAAGTTATGAGCAATTAAATTTAAGATTTATTTAATGATCGGAAACAAAACGTTTTACAAATGAGAAAAATGACAATATATATTGTTTTTTTTTTTTCGTTTTCCGTTTTCTGTTTTCCGTTTAAGTCGTTTGATGATTTTGTACTGAGTTTTACTAGCAAAAACAAAATTGCCAAATTAACGTTAAATAGTGTTTAACAGTGTTATACACAGATGAGAATAGGGTCGTGATATGATGGGATGGTTATTGCGTGTGTTTTTACTGTAGAGCTTCGTTTTTTTTAAATGCGAGAACATACAAATATAATCTTAGGTCCATGTATTACTATTTAAACATTTGCACTGGAAAGATGTGCATATTTACAACAGCAGCAAAATAAACAGGAAAACACTTTTCGTAAATGGTCAATACGTCATTTCCTTTCAACTGGTCACGAACGTCCGACAAAATTCGCTAATTTGTCCTCAGTGCAAACGTCCTTCCTTCTATTTAACGTGCTACTAATTGCCTAATGAGTAGGTGACAAGTCGGTAAATTTAGCACATTTTGTCTTTGTCAACTTTCTTTAGAGACAGGGCAGCATTTCGTTCCTTGACCGCTTTAGAACGGGGTTACATTTAAGCCTTAACCCGAATTTTCGTTTCATCTTATTTATTGTGCATGAGAAACGTTTCGTGTTCAGGTTAGCCGCGTTAAGTAAGTTATATGAGTCATGGACTTTCCATAAGGAATACATTGGAAGCATAGGGGAAAAGCTCAAAAGGCCTCGAATGTAGTTAGACCCTAACATGGCAATTTTAGCACATTTTGTCTTTGTCCTATTTTGTTGCCGTTTCTTTTATAGATACCTCATTCTTGTCAGGACACTATGTCGCTGCTTGACCGCTGAAAGCCGTGGTTACATCTTGTGCGTTTTCGAGGGTGTATTCTTTAAGGAAAACTCGCGTATCGAGAACACGACAACGTTATAAATCACGAATATACTTCTATAGCCACAATCTTGTCACCTTGTCAGGACACCAGATCTATGTCGTGTTCTCGCCGCATCATACGTTTTTGCTAAAACCTTGATGGCAATGCTATAACATTATGAAATGACGGGACATCTAAGATGCTTTGGTCAATTTCGTTCATATGGAATTATCTTTTAAAAGGTCATTCTTCGTTGCAACATTTGGATATTGCAATATCGCGACTCATAACAAGTTGATCGACTACCACATAATGCAACACGTTTTACATTATTCCCAACGCGAATAGCCTTTTAATAAACTGCATAACAAGGTAAATATCAAATTTATGCCGAAAATTCATTCCATTGTTATCTTCATAAGCATGTTTCAACTCATAATTAGAAATCCTCCTCTCAGCAAAAAAGAAATAGGGATGCAATACTTTTATTGAGAATCCACTTTTAGGGTTCACAAGTTTATATAAAGCTATTCGCGGAAGACAATTTTGTAGAGGAAATTAACGCTTATTTTTTTTTTTTTTTGCTCAGGGGACGCAACCTGAGGTGTCTTAATTGAACAATTAGCGGGAGGAACAAGGATTTTTGAAGGCTTTTTATTTCATCTTTTTAAGGTTGTTGTCCTACTCACTTTAACGTTTTATGAAGTTCTTTTAAGTGCTTTATTTTCTATTGAGATTTGATAACTTGTGGCCACAAGCGTATTTTTGTTTGCGTTTCAAGAACGTGATTTGCATCAAATTACGATTTGTACGTTAAATCTTATAGCTATTGCTCTCCAGAAATATGGAAAATATATAGCTTCATTTTTTCTTAATATGTTTTAAATCATAAACAAAATATATAGCCTCTCAATTTATCCAACCATCCTCCTTTTGTGTAGACACAGAACCGTTAATATGTGTATTTCCGTTTTTTATTAGCGCTTTTATAAGTCTATCGTTGGAGTTATGACCTTGCTTTATTCTTTGCTTCTTTGTTTTATTAGCAGATATGTCAGTATGTCATTTCTAGGTGCAAATCACTGATGTATTTAAGTGCATCGCATATTGAGTAGGTGGACACAGCCTGACTCTATTGTCCACCTTTGGACAAGCAGGCCTTTTATCCAAATGGTCTAATAAATAATAACCTTTATCAATTTATTACTTTTATCAATTTATCAATGATTATCGAGGAAATAACAGTTATCTTATATGTTTGAAATGACCTTGGTATTATGACCATTTGATGAAAAGCAAACATGTTGATGCAATTGTGCTGAAAGTGTACCTTTTCTATCTCCAAGCTGCCTAAACTAGAAGAAATAGCTCAGAGAAATTCGTTGGGGTTTACAAAGACAAGGTCATGGCAACATAGCTTGCTTATGATAAAAGAACAAATATCATAAAAAGGAAACAAAAAGAAGGATTAAAGCGACATGGAATCGATAAAAAGAAAACAAAACAAGGGATGAAAACGTCGACATGAAATCAACAATATCGTGACACGAAATCAAGTGGAATCATCATGAGACAAATTGAGTTGACCTGTGTTGTCACAAAGAGTCGGTTTTATTTGTAGGAACTGGTCACACCGGTAGCTTTTATTAACTTTTTTTCTATGTTAGCAAACCGTGTTTTTCAATGCAATAGTTTCCATTTTCAGTGGAATCATCATGAGACAAATTGAGGTGACCTGTGTCGTCAAAAAGAGCGGGTTATAGTTGTTGCGTTACTAAGGGTCTGGTCGCACCGAAAGCCATTTCGAATACATAGCAACAAGGGAAACTGTTTATAACCTATTAAAATAGTTATTGTCAATGTATTATCTATGAACATTTCATTAACAATGATAAACGCTCGTTCATTTTTAACGATAAACACATGTTTAAGTTTGCTCACAAGGAAAAATTCCGTGTTGCCAGACCTTAATATTTGTGTTAAAACGAGAAAAAAATATGCCAACCACTGCAGTAGATCAAATGAAGGTACATAAGCATGCAAAGAAGAAACACTGATTAGATATAAGCAATGGCGTTGTAAATGAATACTGTTTTATTTTATTATAACTGCGTTTATTTAAGTATATTTGTATATATACTCTTGAATATGACGCAATTCAAGCTCGAAATCCAATATATGTCCTGGGTTTCGTCATAGTAAATAACCTACTCAGTAGTGTGAAGTCGGAAGGACGTCGAGTGACGTTGAATATACAAATTATAACTATTTTTGGTTTAAGTTATAAGCAAACGTTATTTTTGTCACAGCTTTGCCCAGACAAAAATAAAAAACGACATCGCGAAGGAACGACCTTTTTCAAAGCCAAGGACAGATTATATGATACACGGGGCTGATACAATTACATGAAACCCAATAACGTTTATTTATATACAATGTAGGTTCTATATGCTAGATATAGCAAAATGTATATACGTATTTGACACCGTGTTTACGACGTCGCAATGTTGTAGGAATGTGCTTTACCAGTGGCGGATTATCGAAGGACGTAAGGGTCTGAAAGAGAAAGAGAGAATGCACATAACGTTTATCTTATTTAAATATATAAATCAATGACCTGATATTTCACAACGTATTTGGACGTCACGAATCAATGAAAATTGTTTTTCCAACAAAAAAGGACACGATTATTCCATAGAGAGGTCATTTGGGGGATAAAACTGATCGGACTTTGAATCTATGTGTTTCGTCGTTTTAAAGCAAACATTACGTTAATTTAAAAATCATTGACAACGTCGTATAGACGTCACAAAGCAATGCACATTTTTTTCCAACAAAAACGGACCCGATTATACCATACGGAGGTCATTTGGGGGATGAAACTGATCGGACTTGGAGCCGATGTGGCGTAAAATCTGTTTCATGTCAGAAAGTACACCTGATACCCTCTTTGCAATGCACCTGAGCTGCAACGGTAGGACTAGGTTTGGGATGCCCTTCCTCTTTTGATAAAACATACTTACTCCACCCTGCTGCAATGGATAGCGGGAATTTGTTTTCGGGGGATGCTGCCCCTCTTTTGATCGAACCAATGTGAACAAAAATATGATTTATGACAAAAACGTGGTTGTAATGACGTTACTTTTATACGGTCCATGGTGGTCGGTTTTTTTCGAATTATTGCATCACCCTTCCGATATGCAAAACAATATGATCTATGAGAAAAACGCGTTTGTTGTGACGTGACGTTTATATCGTGGTCAATAAAAGTGTTATATACCGGATATCGGGGATGCTTTTTTGATTTCACAAAAATGCATAATCCCTAACCCCAACACACACACTCCCCATATGCAAAAGAATATGATTTATGACAAAAAAGCAGTTGTTATGGCGTTTTACATATATAAGTATGAATTATGATGGTAACGAGAAACGAAGAAATTGAATGTGGATTAATATGGCTGCCAAAGTGTATCTTTATGCATGAACAGTTGTAATTACAGCTAAACTTACATGTCTTAGATTATGACGTAACATAAAACGTAAAACACAGGAGAGCTTGTGATTGCTCACGTTTGACACGTTTTCTTTTCTTCTGTGCTCAGTCCAACTTTTTTTCGTGTAAAGGTGGGGTCAGCGGGGTCTTGGCGTCTGCGTCTGCGGAATTGGATTGGTATGAAATATAATAAACCCAGCGGAATTCGAATTTGACGCAGGCCTCAAATCTTACGAAAAGTGTTCAGCGGGGGCTTCGCGTCAGCGGAATTCAAAATTAAATGGTATAAAACAGAGTAATAAACAAAGACTTAAACGGATTAAGTCCGCGTCT
>LQRL01098592.1:2853-12867 GCA_001703475.1 Hydroides elegans
TAACATAAGGTAAGGTTATTTGAACTTTCACCCAAAATACGTTTCGAAACGAAACAACTTCTGGACCTCGTATACTCTTAGCAGGATCTTGGGATTCTCGAATTTCATTCATACAAAAAGCATTCATTATCGCTCATGCAGTATTCATATTTATTCATAAAATCGTTCATATGAATTTAATGCCTGTTAATATCATACCCAAAACTATTATCACTAGGAGAATTTAATAATTTCAATGATAATGCCAAATGTGACTGCTTTAATCATTGTAAAAAAATTTAAAAAAACTAACCAGGAAATAAATTTTGGGGTAGCTATTTGCCAAAAGGTAACCCTCAGTGTACCATGGGAGGAATATAGGGGGAGTGGAATCGAGGCCGAAAAAATAACAGTTTCGAATAAAGTTGCTATATATAGAACATAAATTTCACTATTTTTCGTCGTTTTATTAGCGAGTGCAGTCGAATCGTTTCCAATCCCTACTATCTTCATCCCAGGTGAACCTCGACCTAACTCGCATACTTTCTATTTTTAGAAATTTATTAAAGTGCTATCTATAAATCTAGCTATAAATCTCCAGGTTTAAACTAGAGTGTAGAAATGTAAAATTGCTAGTTGTAAAACATAGATACGATAGTGATAATTACACACTTTGTACTCTATGTGACTTAAATGAAGTGGAAGATGAGTTTCATGTCGTCCCAGGGTGTGATTTTTTCGCCAAAATCTGCTTTGTAAACGAAATTTTGGTAATAGTAATGAATCTTATTTTATGCGCATGATGAACTAAAAGTATGCCCATAGAACCGTAGATTTAGCTGCAATTTGTGCAAATTACATCCTCAATTTATAAGTAGATTATTAGCATGTACATAAGTTTGACAGTGCAATAAAAAGTACATATAATCACGAAATAGCAATTTTCTAAGACAACATAGCGATATCATGTTAAACGTTACCATCGCAGAGTATTTATGATATGAACTAGAAATGTACTATCGTAAAATGGCCCGGGATTTATATAAACTAATCTAAATATTTTATTCCACAATCTTACCATTTTTTAATGTCAGCTAAATATGTACATTCCAACAAAAAATTATAAACCTACATGTAGCTGAAATCATCAACAAATTATGTATATGTTTTATTGCAACCACAATTATATTAATTTCCTATTTCATACTCATTTTTGTCATATATCATTCATAAGATCTATCTTAAGAAGTGTCTTTATTATGAGACATAGAAAAAAATGTATATGGTTGATATTTTATTGCAGCTGTAATTGTATATTCGAAATCGAAAAATGATGAGCAATATATTTGCGATTTGCTACTTAACAATTCAAATAAAATACATTGATCAACTTAAAGTTGTGCTAGAACCTAATAGAAAAAAGCGTTTTCGTTTATCTTTAATAATTTTACCGAATTCGGTTAACACTATTACATATCGTTTATTTTAACATTTAATTCTTCATCTCTATTTGTATCTTCGAGTTTACTGGAATGTTTTAGCACTTTGGTTTCCACCAGCTATTAAAGACGTTAATTGCCACTTGCTTCATGTATGACGTAACAATTATTTTGCGCAATGTAAAATAACGTCGATTGTTGTTACCATGCAAATTCTATTCGATTTCTTTAAAATACGATTTTATCACTTTAAATGCATTTTATCTGTTTTTGTTTCGTTGTTGGTTGTTTGATTGCTATAACTAATGGTCTGAAATAGTTAAGATACCCAAATGACAGCAATTAAGATTTTGAAGTGGGGCTTATCTTTTATAACCCATTTCATAGAATTAAAAATTCTATCAAAATTATATTAAGGCACACTAGTTAAAGATTATTTTATGTCTTGAGAAATTGGCTAAAACAACGCATTTGTGTAAAAATTATAAAATCATACTGTTGATATCTCCACAACTTGCATATATTTGATAGAAACATATACGTGAAATTAAATGCGAAAAACTACATAATCACCATATGGTAATTGCTCACGCTCGACTGGAAGTAAATGTTAGCAGTAATAGGATTGGTACCCGAAAACATGTGAATTTTAAAAAGGCACGGTGAACGCTGCGCGTTCACCCGTGCCGATTAAATCATAAATATGCTCTTAACTGTTCACTAAAAGAATCCATGCGTGTTCAGTGTTCAAAAGTTATGAATAGGAGAACTCGTAAAATAGTAGTTTTGTAGGACTCCATTTTGATATTGTTTGAATATTTATGTATATTACATGTCCCTTGTGCCCTTGTTGAATAATAAAGGAAATTTTAGAAAATACAAAACTTTAAACTTAACATCAATACTCAGAGAAATACAATGTATACTATACAAACACACATAGAAGGAGAAATACAATTTAGCACATCTTATTATAACACAGTTATATGTTCTTACCATAATCATGCAATTGTTCAAAGAACCATTATTCAATGGTTTAACATAAAACATTAAATTTAAAGCAATTGCAAAATTTATATCTGTTACTAATTTATTACTTTAGGCATACTTTTATTTTTACTAACAATTCTTGCTGACTTGACATGCGCGGGCAATGGATTATTTAGTTAATAAATCATGATACTTATACACCTATGCTTTATAATGCTTCTAGAATAACAAACATTAAATTGTCTTGAACTAGGTTATATATGAGTATTTGTGTAATTATTATTACATTAAGCCTAACAATTTTGTGTAAATCAATTTGACATGACATTGTGGACATGAATAACTGACTTAAAACTCACAAAATTGAATCAGTTCATAGATTTATAAAGGTAAAATGAACAATGTGTGTCTTCAAAACTGCTAACCTTTGCAATAATTCTAATAACCTTCTCTGCCTTATGATTATGTCACGTAAGTTAAGATACTATACAATACCTAAAACCTCTTCAAAATATTCATATAATTTATATGCGCCCTCCTATTAAGTTTGTTATCTACTTAAATACCAGGAATATCATAACTCTTTCTATAAAGCTTTAACTAATATTCAAATACACACGTTTTATGTTTGTACCAAAAATCATGTACTTTGTTTTTGATAAGTTCAAAGAAATTTTAATAATGCAAAACCATGATGTTGGATTATCTAGCTCTATTTTAATACTTGCACACACTTTTCGTATGTTTTTACCCGACGTGAATAATTTGGTATCGTTCGTAAATAACTGATATTTGTTTGCATAGGAAACATTTTCTAGTTCATTTTTATATAGGATTAACAAGTTGGATTGTAGTGTGAAACTTTGGGAACACCAGTAAATGTTGCTTAAACTTGAAGATATGCCATTATGATACATACATTGATTACCATTATTTGGATAAATATTTAGCCAGTCGATCGCTTTATCCCTTATTCGATAGTTTGGTTTATATTTTGACAATAAAATATCATATAAACAGAAGCAAAGGCAATTTTGAGGTCGACAAAAATCCTATATTCTTAAGTAAAATCTAGTGTGTCTGGTGGTTATTCAAACAATTCTGTTAACGCCGCGGTAGTTTTTGCGATTTTCATTTGATCACGAAATAAACCATTTGTGAAAGAGCACGAGTATGCAAGAGCAGACTTTTCCGCTTTCATCTTATGATGTGATAGGTCACTGCAAAATAAATATGTTTGTCCAATATAAACAATGCCTTTTTTTCTTATTTTAAGAGTCATTTTCTCGATTTCTGAAGTATCTATAATATTTAAATATTATTTTAAGAATATATATTTTTCTTAATAAGATAAGATGCACTAAGACTAATACTTAACATGTTGATTTGCTAATTGTAATTCAAATCGATTTTTTTTTCACAAAAATGATATTGCTAAGTTAAAACATAACAATCTCTAGAAATTGTGTATTAAAGTATTCTTTTCATGACATGTAGAGATTTACTAGTAAACGTTGCCATAACTTATACTAAATTTTCAGTAAGTGTGTTTAAAGTTATTAATATGCTTTGTCCCATGCATCACTCAATAAATAATAAAAACTAATTTGTTGATATGTATACCCTGCCCGAAAACATGTTTAATCGTAAATCCTAATTGAATTCTAAAATACTATGCTTAAATACTGCAAATAAATAACCCTTTGATTAAATAGTAATTAATTAGTCAATGGACACACGCATTAACCATATTGATAAACTTCCTACTAATACACTATGCAAATGAATGAATAGATGCATTGCGGAAGTAGGTTAACTGATATAATGTATTCCACATTGACTAAAGTGTTATATTACTTTACATATTGATTCGATTGCTAATGTGCCTTTTCATATATATCATATTATAAAGTTAATTGATATATTCCGAACCACATAATTCATTTAACAGGTTTTTATCTTGATGTATATGTTGCCTTTTGAAATTCATAACGATGGAATACATCAAAGATCAATTTTTTAAATTTCTTGAAACATGTAGCCTACATGGTTTTAAGAAGACATTTGATAAGTGCTGTAAAATATACCGGAATGTGCTATGGGGATTCGCTCTTCTAGTCATGATATCATTCAGTATACTGTTGATACATGATGTAATAATTGTTTATCTAAAGCATGAATATATTACTAGCATTTCTGTGCAATCAGAAAGTACTGAAATTTATCCATCACTTACATTTTGTAGTTTAAGCCAATTTAATTATACCGCTGTCGATAACACATATCCTTTATTTCTTGAGTTTACTAACAAACACATAAAGCGTCAATATACATCGCACTATGAAAACGAATCATTCCATCACGAACTAGATATGGAGTTACAAGTATTGCAGGAGAATATTTTATCAGAATATGGAAACATAACATTTGATGATTTCTGGTCGGATATAAGTTTTGATCCAGAGAGGATATTCATAAGTTGCCAAAAATCTCAGCTTCCCTTTTCATGTTCTAACTACGTGACAGCCATGTTTATTGAGAAGGAATATTGCTTTACATTTAATTCATATGATGTCATGCAATCACAGCAACTATTAGAAACTCAAGAGCCGGGAACTTCCGAAGAGCTTTCAATCACTCTTGACGTCGGTATTTCGGATTATTATGCGAATGAATATCACAGTTATGGATATTTTGTTAGTATCAACTACCCCGGTACTTATCCATGGGTAAAGCGTGATTCTGTGCTGTTGGATGTCGGTAAAGATCATATGCTCTCTTTTAGTACCACAAAAACGATCAGATTAGGTAAACCTTACTCAAAAGATGACTGTGTGGATACATCCGATTCCAAACATAAACACTATACCAAAAGTCTGTGTTATTCTGAATGCTTGCAAAAACTATCGATACAAAATTGCAACTGTTATTTAACAGAGGGTCACCCGAATGCATGCAGACTTCAGGAGTACCTGGAGTGCTACTTACCTTTGAATTCAAATACATCCATATGGGCTAATATTATAGACAATTGTGATTGTAAGCCCCCTTGCAAGGAGATAAATTATAAAACTATTCTCACATCGTCCGATTATCCGAACTATAAGGTAGTGGAATTAGCACGCGTCGAAAACTGGCCCTACCAGTCATATGAAGATATCAAAAATAATTATCTTCATGTCCACATGTATTTCAATACATTTGATGAAAAGATTATAAAGGAAACGAAAGCAATGACTGTAGAGGATGTATTTTCAAACATAGGCGGAGCATTAGGTTTATGTGTTGGAGCAAGTCTCATAACCTGGATCGAGTTTATGGATCTTTTCGTAATAGTGTTATGGAATTTCTGTCGCAAAAAGTGGGAAAGGATGACAAAACTTGAAGACAAAATTAATAAGAAGTGACGAATATATGGAATAGTTACACATGAGTACACACAAAAGAAAACTTAATATTAATGAGAAAAAAAAAGAATTCGCCGATACAACAAAAATAGTATGTGGAAAAAACAAATCAATTATTTTTAACAAATTGATATGTATGATTTCTTATTTTGCTGAGTTTGCTTATTCTCATGAAGCTTCTTTTGTGTTGGCATTATATTGGTCAACATACAAATTTTCAAATTGTTAAAAGTTACATCAGTTGTAACATAAATAAATGTTAATCAAAGTAATAAAGTTGTGATATTACAAAAACTATCTCACTTTTGTTCATGGATGTAATGGTTGATAATAATTTTGATAAATATCAATATCTTAAAAATCAATCGATTAGAGAAATTTTATTTTAAATTTATGACTAATAACGCTATACTTAAAAGTACTAGACTAAAATCCCGTCTCGGGTGTGATTTCAATTATTTCAGTTTGGTCAATGTGATCAGGTGTAAAGTTTAAATTACGTGTAAAAAAATCTTGGTGAAATTAATCAGGAACACAAAATAATATAAGAACTCCATGGCATATCATCTTCAGGCGTGTTTGATCATTGGGTCAACATATGGAACAAAGGTGAAAAAAGCAAAACGCTTAAATTTTATGACTTCAAAACTCTACTTGCTATTTACTAAGAAATAATATTTTATCAGCCTCACTCTGTGGTGTTAGTATCTGTTCAAATATATAATGCAATTCATGGAATTCTTCCTAATAGTTCCATTGAAAATGGAAACGAATACAGAGTTTGGGCAAAGGAGTTCATGTACACAAGTGACCAAACCAAATATTTCGATTTGTTTATACACGTAATTAAAATGAAATGTCTCAAATTGCTTAAACTTTTTTTAAATATTTCAGTTTTTTTCTTTATGCTAAAAGATATAATTAATAATTTTTAGTTGCCACTGATCCTTTACGAATGTTCGTTTCTGTCAAATGATATGTATATTTTGCATATGACGAATCAATCATTTACAGTCCTACTACTATATTAAGTTTAGTGAGGGTATATGCTCAACGTTTAGCATACTGGCATTATGAATAGATGGTTGATTTCCAAACTATTTCTGTCGAATGAATAGTATTTAATAAATATCGGTTAAATACTTCGTTATGAAAAGCTTTTTCTGGCATTTGATGTGTATTTGTTTTAGCTTTTGTCATTTTATCTGCCCAGCATGAATTTTAATTAGGTTTTTTATGATCAGCTTAATGTTACGCATTATGGGATAATAGATTTCGATATACGTTTGAAAGCATAAAAGTTGTATTGACCCGAATGCCCTCATAATATGGATGATATGGAAAATATACAAACATGTAAAAAGAGCCATAAGAAAAAGTCCTACAAATAAACGATGAAAGCGAATTCACTATAAAATAAAGCAAACATAAACAAGCACGCTTTGACACTTTAAAAAAGCTAAACACATTTTAAAAATGATGATAAATTTAATTGCGATAATTAACAATAATCACATTGTACATTGACATACCAATATTTAGGACCTTATGTCAACTGATACCTTGAGATTTAGATTTTCACAATAAGCAAAACCTAATTAGCTTCTTTATTTGCACGGTCTTTTTCGAGTATATGGTATAAAAATTGCTACATATTCTCAAAATTGTATATTAATTTTATATTGATATCAAGCATGAAATAAACCTGTTTGAATTTGACTTTTTTCACGTCATTACAATTCGAATGAATCCACTGAGATCTGAATGTATTTTACTATTTTTAAGCACATACCACACTAACTGTGTGAAACTAATCCAGAACAAATCTTCTCTGTTACATCTGCCTCGTCCTCTCGTGATAAAGCGGATATTCGTGGCAATTTCTGCACTTTAATCATCAGACATGAGACATCCATCCGCCGTGTCCGTTAGGTTACGCTATTCCAAAGCAAGATATGTCAGCCATTTGACTACAATTGGCTTTCAGAACTTCTCAGCCATAACCATCTAGATACCACGTCGCTTATTTTGTTAACCGTTTTTATCTCTTTAGCGGTAAGCGCAATATTTTCTCAGGTGTTGATGATTGATGATTCTATGAACCCCCAATATCAAAGGATAGCAGCACACAAACCATCACTTCCCCTAGAATTATTACACAGATCCCTGTTCAATATTTGTTTTTGGTCATATGCCTCATCAATTCTCGATTGCCATGGAAATGTCAGTTTTATTAGATCAATAGCATGTTTGTGATATAATATACAATATAATATCTGATTTATATCTTAAATGGAAAGACACGACGCTCATCGAGTTGCCATTCTCAGTCACTTGCTTCGTTTTAATAAGCCTATGCTTGGCCTATTTCATTTTATATCATTTTTTTTCTTGCATGAAGCCTTCATTTACAAACACCATTCAATTGTTTTTTTTTTGCATTAGCCGTTATGGTTTCTACTTGATTGGCCTGCTTTCAAATGCCCTTATCGCGACACCAGGCGAAACGCATTTGCTATGGCACTTATTTGCAAGAGGAGAAGCTGTGCTTCAAATGACTGGGCAAACACCTTGGTCCACATCAAGCTTCATCACTCTGCCTCTCTTTGTCATGTGATTCTTTTTTTGGAAATAGGTCATACGTCAAGCAAATGGCGAGTTGTAGGGTTTCCATTTTCCAAGGCATTTTCAACTTTATCTTTCGGGTTACCGGGCTTTCTCACTTCACATGGGCTCTGTTACATGCCATGCCTGCTTTTGCAATTCGTTCCTCTTCCTCTTTATTTCGAATACAATGGTTACCATGTTTCTTCTTTCCTTAAACATCCCCGGTGTCCTACATTTTATATAATTATGCTCTAGCAATAAAGAGTGTGTGCTGATATAACAATCTTTGTGCTAATAGCCTGTATTTCCCTAATATTACCAATCACATTGCTTGTTACTGGTCTGTTTACGTCATTCTTACGTCATTTCGATGGATTTACCATATATAAACCACCTCTCTAATAGAGGGTTTGTGCATGTTTAAAAAATCTTGCAGCTAATAGCCATTGACCGAAATATGACCAATCGCATTGCTTGTTACTGGTTAGTATACATGAAATTTACGACAGTCTAGCCCATTTTTGACATTCAGCACAACCTCTCTAATGTCATTTACTCATCGTACTCAGCATGAATCTAACCAGTTTGAAAACACGTTTTGCTATCATTTTTATTTCCTCATTGAAAATGAACACTTTTTAAACGTGCTATCATGTGTAGTATCATAATTGTTCATTATTGAGCACAGAGGGAATATTCAAAAGCATTTTGATTATCTGTGATCAGTTATGTAATCATATGGATAGTAATTATGCAACACCGCTGGTTTCCAAAACTATTTCTGGTTAATAAATAGCCTTTTGAAGCAAGATGCATTTTCACTAAATTTGATCTCTTTATACAAGTTTAAATTATTTCAAAAGAGTGAAAAAAGTATGCCATGCTTTGTTCAAATACAAATCTTTTATAAAATTATCTCATTTACTACATTATAGTCAGAGATATTTCGTGATTTTCATGTATCATTTATTATCGCCCAGGTCAATGTTTTTCTGTCAAAATAGTTTTGTTTGAATGATCGATCGGACACAATAACATAAAGTTATATCAACAAAAATAAGATAACTTATAAATACATTTATATAAATTTACCGAATACATCCAAATAAGTATGACGTAACCTTGACAAAAGTTCCGTCAATAAACTTTATTGTAAAGTCGTAATGTTTCTGTTAATTAAATATACAAGGGCAGCGAGGTGTTTTTTATAGGCCCCAACCCAAAAGTTGGGGGCCTATAGAGTTGGGGTGTCCGTCCGTCTGTCCGTCCGTCTGTCTGTCTGTCATCGTTTTCTTGTACGGGCTAGAACTTTGGAACGGAAGGTCATAGAGACTTGGTTATAGGCTCAAATGAAAGGTCTTGGTCCGTAGATGTGCCTTCTGACCATTTCGGTCAAAAACACCCGACCGGAAGTGGTCAAATTGGCCAAAATAGCCCAAAATAGCGTTTTTTCAAGACTTAAGCTTGTACGGGCTAGAACATTTGAACGGAAGGTTTGGTTTGGCTGTTTATTTCAGACTTCTATGTCCATATACAAAATGGTAATAGTATACATGTTTGAACAAATAGCAAGTCCTGTACAATATATTAAG
>LQRL01098604.1:0-13769 GCA_001703475.1 Hydroides elegans
TGACATCTGTAAAAATGATTAAAATCGACAATTTTAAAGTGCTCCAGAATCGACAATTATCAACTGATCGAGAAAAAACCTTGACGAGGCACGACTTCAGCCAATGGTTTATACGTGTATAAAATTTGAAATCTCTAGCCCAATCGCTTCAGACCAAACTCGCCTGCACAAAGTGCTTGGCAAATGAAAAAAAGTTTAAAATCGACCATTTTTAAAGTGTTCCAGAATCGACAATTTTCAACCGATCGAGATGAAATCTTGACGAGGCACAACTTCATACCTTGGTTTATGCGTGTATAAAATTTAAAAGCTCTAGCTCAACTCCTTCATCCCAAACTCGCGTGGACAACGTGCTTGGCATATGAAAAAAAGTTTAAAATCGACAATTTTTAAAGTGCTCTAGAATCGACAATTTTCAACCGATCGAGATGAAACCTTGACGAAGCACGACTTCAGACCTTGGTTTATGCGTGTATAAAATTTAAAAGCTCTAGCTCAACTTCTTCATCCCAAACTCGCGTGGACAAAGTGCTTGGCATATGAAAAAAAAGTTTAAAATCGACAATTTTTAAAGTGCTCTAGAATCGACAATTTTCAACCGATCGAGATGAAACCTTGACGAGGCACGACTTCAGACCTTGGTTCATGCGTGTACAAAATTTGAAAGCTCTAGCTCAACTCCCTCATACCAAACTCGCGTGGACAAAGTGCTTGGCATATGAAAAAAAGTTTAAAATCGACAATTTTTAAAGTGCTCTAGAATCGACAATTTTCAACCGATCGAGATGAAACCTTGACGAGGCACCACTTCAGACCTTGGTTCATGCGTGTACAAAATTTGAAAGCTCTAGCTCAACTCCTTCATACCAAACTCGCGTGGACAAAGTACCCTATATCAAGCGGGACAGACGGACAGACGGACGGACGGACGGACGGACGGACAGACAGACGGACAAGCTCAACCCTATATCCCCTCGTTTTCACGGGGGATAATTATATAATGTGAATTGTTTACCAACCCGTTAATGGGATAAACCTGTACTATTTAATCCTATGTGTTTTCGGATAATGATAGATTGACACGATGATTCGCGAGGTTCGAACCGTTTTTACATTCGGTATCCTACTATCCTACCAAAAAAACGTTACGTCTTTGAGAAGGAAAGTCCACATTAAATAATTCCACTACATACATAGTGCTTACTCCAAACACATTTCCAGTTTGCAAAATAGCATGTAAATGAGTTAGAAGAGCTCCTTTTCTTAATTTTATTAAGAAATTGATACTAAAATATCTTGAGAAAAAAAAGAAAGAAAGATTTTCTTCTTATGCATTATAACAAATGAAATATTGGCAACTCAATGTAGGCTACTTACCCATACACATCATCATCATTGTGCTCTCGAACCCTTCGAAACAATCACACTCAAAACGCCCCGGCAGATTGACACATGTTCCGTTTCCGCAGGGGTTCATTCCAATCATACATTCGTCAATGTCCGTGCAGTTGGTTCCGTAGGAGTCGATGGCGAAACCGGGGTTGCAGACGCACACGAAGCTGCCCAGGGTGTTCCTGCAAATATCCACATATACACATATAAAGATGTATATTTATATAATTTTGTAGACGGATGAGCTGGGTGCTTTCACATCGCTAGTAATAATCATAAGAGGAACAACTTTGTGATAAATGAAAATAGTAATACTCGTAGGCATGATCATTTTTCAGCGTATTCTAATTAATTATCCCTGGCTATACATGAATATCTCTGAATAAAAGTAAAATCAAAACTTTACTTAAGTTCAAAATCAAAATTTTACTTAAGTTTGAACAAATATGAAATAATTGTCAATGGTGTTGTTTTTTTTTTTTTAAATTCTTGTAGCTTGATCACAACTTTTGACAGTTTGAAGGCAGATCGATGCATGATCAAAAACACAAAAGTTTGGTCTTACGTGCATCGGCCGTTCTGGCAAATGTTCGGGAACTCCATGCATTCATTGATATCGCGGATGTCTCCATCTACAAAGTTACACAAAGTCAAAACGTTACTAAAATTTACATGTAAATGTACAACTGCTTAGGCATGCATTTGAAGAAAAGAAGAAAATAAACAGTAATGATAGTTTATTTATTACGCGCCTTAGTTTCGTCATCAACAGGTTATAAGCGAGAAGACGATGAAGAGAGAGGATGAGAAGAAAAGAGAGAGAGAGAGAGAGAGAGAGAGAGAGAGAGAGAGAGAGAAAGAGAGAGTGAAGAGAACAATAAGAGAGATGGTACTGATATACTATCAAATATCTCACCTTCACATAGCTCCTGATACTCATCACTGCCATGACTCGGACATGGATCACATCCGGCTCCCCAGGCCTGGCCAATAGAACAGCAGCAGGTCGACTTGAGATGCGCGCCCATGAAGGGATCGCGACACTGACCGCGGTAGTAGCGGGCGAAACACTCGTCCTCGCGCATGTCTGCGAAAATGGGAATATGTTTTTAAATGCCATTCTATTTCTACATTTGCTGTAAACAAGTAAAATTTATGTCATATGTATACTATATCCTACGAAACTGAGGCATTTATTACAATTACAGTTTAACCCTCTTATTAGTTACATGTTCGTGTTTATCTGTGATTTCGAAATTACAAATGTTTTTTTTTTAAATATTTTTAAATTGCCTGTATTTTATTAAATTCATGTAGCGAATAAAATATCTATATAGGATATTCTAAAAGTTTTAATGGCTTAAAATCCAAAAATCAAATTCCCCTTTTACCTATGCACTTCCTTCCGGTCGAATCCAACGTCAGCCCTTCGGGACACTGACACGTGAACGATCCCTGCGTATTATGACACGTGCCCCCTACACACAGCCCATCAAACAGCGCGCACTCATTCACATCAAAGCACTGCGAGCCCCTGCCAACCACATATCCAGGGGGGCATTCCCCTCGGCCGGAATCCAGGCACGCAGAACAGGGGCTTCCCCAAGCCACGCCCAGGGTCGAGCAGCATTCGGCCTGAGTGACTCCGGAGTCGATGCTGATTTGACGCTCGCATACGCCGTCGTTGATTTCGGACCAGCAGACACCACGGCGAGTATCTGTGAAAGGGAAGTGGGTTTTATAGTTGAGGTTAGTAATATATAATCAGTATATCGAAATGAACTCTTTAATATAACCAAATTTCATATGAAATAAATCAGGGGCAACCGAGAAACAATTTTTCTTTAGTAATCGTACGCCACGAAACATGTCATGGCATACAGAGCAGCCTCTGGAATATGAGATGTTATTGTTAAATCATTTCATTTTTATGCAGGTTCGCATAATATCTTATTTTTCAAAAGGACTTAAAATCTCAATCATCCAGAATTCGCCAATTAAGCCTGCTACAAGAATAACTCATAATCCTCTTTACCGATGCAGGCCAGCTTGGATGAGTCGAGTGTATGCCCGGGCACAATGCACTCGCAGCGGAACGAGCCGATTGTGTTGACGCAGTTGGCGTTCGTGCACGGCTCGCCCTCCAAGCACTCGTCCGTGTCTGAAGAAAGAGAAGCGTTTTTAAAATACCAAAATACTAATCGATTGCATGTAAATATCCAATAATAAAATGACTGATCTGATATACACCTAAGGTACTATACATTAAAGCCCATGCTAAAATAAGAACATATTCGGTTTCAAAATAATAATATGACAATTAAAATTGAATATTTTGGAATCACGACGCATATTCTCAAAACATTATCAAAAGGTGATGTGATTTACGCACTAGTGTGCGCAAGATGGAGTTGAAAATCTTCCTTATTTTATTACTTAAAGTTAAGGCAGCAAAAAATATCTTGAGGTAAGCATAATTCCTTTATTCTTACCCTCGCAGCTACGTGACTGAGCATCGAAGTAGAACCCTTCATCACACACGCACTGGTAGCTGCCTGGTGTATTGCGACACCGTCCTCGCTGGCACACCTCGTAGTCGCGTAGCTCACATTCATTCACGTCTGATAAAAAGCAATAAGTTGAGATTTATAAAGGAAAAAAGTAGTCTATAGTGCTCAAACATTTTGCTATAACTGGCTAATCGATGCCAAAAAAGGCATCAAGAAACGAAATTCGAGTTTTATCAATATAATCATTCCTTTCCTATATTTAAGGTGTCGGATGATTTTACCAAATCCAATGGTTACATTGCCTCTAGTTAATGGGTTTATACCCTTGTTGAAAGGGCAGCAGCACAACTGCATTTGAAATTAAATACATGTATACATAAAGCCTTATTCTGGTAGATGATGATAGGGTGAATGGAGAGGATTTTACACGCAATATTGGGAATTACCGTTATTGCTAATCAAAACCCAATAATATCCCTATAATCTCCAAAAACAACTCACCGACACACTCCATTCCTGACGGGTCAAGGTCATATCCAGGGTCGCAGTTGCACTTGTATCCAGGGATCATGTTGACGCAGCGGCCGTGGTCGCCACATGTTGAGGGGTTGATCAGGCACTCGTTGATGTCTATGGATGAAACGGAAATGAGGTCAAGAATAAGAGTCGAAATGGTCATGGCAAGACGAAGCTCATGGCTAAAGGTGAAAAATGATTAAGATAGTTCGGTCAAATTCTGTAGTAGGACTGATAATCAACTAAAGACTATTTTAATTTATGTTCAAGATTTGTTTCTCTGTTCATATGAAAATTGAACAACTTTCACTAAAACTATATTTTGGAATTCTGAACATTTAATCGAATCAAAACCTTGACTTCAACTTATAGCCAATCAAGATACCTACCAATACCCTCCGGCGTCGTCCCCGTTTCACCACACAGATCCTCGTACTCCACAGTTCCCTTCCTTGGACACACTTCACATCGACTGCTCCAGCCGACGGCTCCGGCCGAAGCCGAGATCATTCGGCAACAGCATTCGGTCCTTGTGACCAGCATATCGCTTGGATTGAAGCACTCGCCCGCACGCACCAGGTCGAAGCAGAGATCACGACGCTTGTCTACAATGATGGAATATAACCGTTGAAAAATCACTAAGAAGTAAGTGGAGTGGCAGCAGTGAAGTAGAGAATTTTCCCGATCATGTTTCCTATGTACGATTGCTGTATAACATCGGCTATACAATCCAATGTAATTTGACCATCACAAAATCGGGCCTAGTATGTACCCGAAAGACGGTGTCACATATCAGGGTTGGGGTTCACTAGATAGCCATTTGCGTGAGTTTAAACAGTGGTTTTTTAACCTTGATCGTGATACATACAATGGAGTTTTGCGGGATCTTAAGCACGGGACAACTGTAGACCACAAGCTTTGAAAACATTAAATAATGTACTCTTTTAATATGAACTAAACCCATTTTACATACCTAGACAGGTGTTGCCATCGGGCGACAGCGTGTAACCCCTCGGGCACTCGCAGCGATACGAGCCCTGGTTGTTGATGCAATCGCCGTTGACGCACCGGTCGCGGAACTTGACGCACTCGTTTATGTCTGTGCAAATTAAGAAGCGAGGAAATATAGTATAGGCTATATAAATACAAAAAGAAAACATTAAATTAAATTTATTACATCAAACGTTTATGTTTTACTGATCATTGTGTAAAAGGTTTATGCATATTTGGAGTTTTTTATATACATTTTGAATATGGTGGCCAATACGCCGCATAGAAAGTAGGCTACTAAAATTGAAACCTCTTGATTGTCGTTAAGGCAATGCCGTATTTTGATGCATTAAAACGTACCTAGATATGCAATGTAGGACAGTGAAGGGAGAGGGGCTTTTATACCCGGGCGGTCATCATATCGAATGTTCGGTGGTATGTCAAGAGGGACTTACCTATGCAAACTTCGCCGGATGGTCCGAGTTCAAAACCAACGCTACACATGCACTCAAAGTAGCCATCTCTGTTCACGCAGCGACCGTTTGTGCACATGCCCGTAGTTTGGCACTCGTTCTTGTCTGAAACATAGTAAATTCATCGAACATGATATTCATTATTATTGATCAAACCTTTAAACAATTAATGCACTTTTATAAATATATGAATGCAAAGCTATAGAATGATCTACCTTCAATTTGTGGGTCCACTGACGAGTAAAAAGTATCTTTATTCCTGCAAAATGGTAAAAGCTGATGCTTACTTTTCATATTGAATTCTCATTGAACCAGTAATATTCACTCTTGCGAACCCGCCCCATTATACCTATCATTAACAACAATTTTTGCCCAGGAAGCAAAATTTATAAGAAGCGGCCTACTCACCGACGCAAAATGCATTATCTGGCGACAACACGTATCCAGGGTCGCACTTGCACATGTATCCTCCAGGGTAGTTGTCGCACTCGCCGTGCAAGCAGACGCGCCCGTTCTCAGAACACTCGTCGATATCTTAGAGAAAGAATTTGACAGCATTAATAATATATAATTCTACATTCATAATAGTAAAAAACGCGTAAAATTTGGTGATAATAACGAACGAAGAGGATTTCCTGTAATCGTAGCAAAATACAAAATTTGAAAAGTTTACTGCACCTTTTGGTTGCAAACATCGTTTATTGTAGATACGTTGTCGAACTTAAAGTGCATATTTTGCGAGCCCGAGAATCGATTAAACGTAGATAAATACGAAAAATATATGATGATTTGAAAACCTTACACGAATGGATTTTGTGTGAGATCAGAGTCTCGTTTGATTACCAGATCGAATTGGTAAAGCACTAAATAGTTCGATATGATACTCACCGATGCAAACTTGCTCATTGGGTCCCCTTTTGTACCCCTCTTCACAGTCGCATCGATATGATCCGTCGATGTTGACGCACACTCCGTTCATGCACATGCCCGCGCGGTCGCACTCGTTCACTTCTGCAAAAGGGAGATAAGAAGAGAAACTTTAAAAAAATCATTTCAAAACTCAAATGCGAGTGTGTAAATAGCTTTAGCATTTTGATAGGATTGTGTTTTGGAATTATACAAAATCTTGATCAAGGTAAACGCGACAATATTTAGAATCTACTGATAGTATTTACCGCCATTACACCACTGGCCCCTTCAAAATATGTGCAGATCTATTAACATTAATTGTAATTAGATAAGAAAAACGTTAGATATTTTCTACATATTAAACATATATATACATTATAAAGTGAGGAAAACGGAGTGTACGACAACGGAAAATAAAATAAACAAAGGCAAATCCAACTATGTGGACATATATTTTGCACAAAAAAAAAACTAATACAAGATTAGATAATGAAGTTGAGAAAAAAAAATGAAAACATGTACATGTAAAGGAATGCACCTAATTCTAATAGATTTCAGTCCGAAAAATATCAAACTTGAAACACAGCTGCACTTTATTTAAAGCAGGTAGGCCCGCAAGGCAAGACCACTTGCCGAGTATCGGCTGATTTCGTTTTAAAAACGACACTTTACTTCATTGCCGAGTGCAACTTCAGGGCGAGTTCTTAAGTTACACAAATGTCTATAAACTTTGGTTTCTTATTAAGAAAAATGTTTAAATATTTTAATGTTTCTTCATAAAACGATGTGGTCGATAATTGACAGATACCGGTTTGTACCGCATTACATTACGATGCAGGAGTACCACTCGATGTAAGACTTCAGTATCTGGTACACATTTCTTTAGATAAACTTAAAAATTCGCAATATATTCAATTTTATTGTGAAATGCATCCATGTATATTATCCGCTTTCATAAATTGGTATACATGTATTTTACTACATGTTCATGTTCTATCAATATATCTAAATGTATTAAATCTCATGTAATTCAAAGGTCGTTGCCTAGGTCAAGATGAAACTAAGAGCAATGCTGTCACTTTTTGAATCGCCAAAAGAAAATCAAATTCTTTATAGGTTACAATATATAAATTAATTAAATCTTAAAGGGCAAACTTCTTTCTTTCTCGAACACACTTTAAACAACAACTAAGATTACATGTTGCCACCATAAAGAGAATACATGTAAACCGGTTAGAATTTCGATACGAAGTGAAAGTTAAGAAGCACCCGATGAGAGTGTAATTAGGACATCTGGGGCACTCTTAAAGCCAACGTTGGTGGTCGCTGGATTACCACTTGAGGTCAGGATGTTAAGCTAATCAATCAGTGCATGGAAAGCTTCAAATTGAAACGAATATTTACACTTATGGTAATCTATGTATGTTTTGTTGAAATCGATATCTATACAGATATACACAGAAAGAAACCTGAGTTTTGCGTTCAAGATACTTAGATTTTTGTTCATTATAATATTTACTTATTTCAATGGCGGTTGCAATGAATATATTTATGTATATTAAAAGTAAATTCCTATATTTTAGTAAAGAAATAGATCGAGCCATTAAAAACTAGTTTTTGAAATATTTCCTGACACAGCAAATACTTTTAAACCTTTTTTTTATAATATACAAATAGGTTTTAATGCATCTTCAGTAAAATATAAGGGTTAAATTACAATCATAATTTATAAGCTTGAGGAATGTTTCTACAGGTATGCACATAAGCCTTCGCATTTCGCCAATGGCGAAGGTGAAATCCATTTGGCGAAGGAGAACTGAAACACCTTCGCCAAATTGGCGAAGGAAAATTTTTGGCAAAATTCATATTCATGTGAACATTTTTTTTTAATACATTTGTCATATTTATATAAACGAGGATTTTTCTCGCGCCTTCGGCGCTCGATTTACTGACATTAACCCTGACTTTAATGTATAAATTAATCATCTTAATACAATTTCTTCATGTATTGTACATATATCAGTTGCGTTTACCCATATTGGTATAATGTGCAATTTTATATTTCTGATATTAAAATCCATATTTTCCATTAGGGCGAGGTCAGGTATTTTGCTACCCGAATACCCGAAGTCGATACCCGACCCGATATCTCGAAGTTTTCACATGAGTTAATTATTCAATTTCTATTTGTTCATCAAGATATGCTACATTTTTATCAATTATAAGATTTCATGTTAAATCTCTTTTATGCAACAAATCTTAGTTGGACAATCTAGAAATGTTCTTTTTATGACAGAACATCTTTAATCTCAGTTGAAGTATATTTTTTTTCATTAAATCCTATTAACGATTTACAAATAATGCAGTATTTCGGATACCCGTAACTAAATTGGGTTCGGGTACCCAAGCGATTATCCGGTATCCGGTTACCTTAGATACCCGACGAAACCTTAGTATCCATGATACGATTTCTCTAAAAAAACATCTATGCATTCGTTGTTCCCCATAAACCTATGTACAAAAGTTACATAGTCTATTAATGTTTTTTCCTGATTAATATAAAAATATAGTTTGGTCGCGCCTAAGAAGGGATATACATGTCATTCTACAACATAATGAACCATTAAATCTGGCATGGACATGAAACACTCGCCCGACAAACTTTTCGGTTCTACGAACAGATTGTAGGAGTTAGTCGCCTGATCGCGACCATCAAATTTCGGTTAAGGTCAAGATCTGCGATAGACATTGTGTTACGTTAAGTAGAAATGTTATCTATACAAAGAAAATTCGAGTGTTGTTTTGTGTAATTTACAAATTTGGCGAAGGTAAATTGAGTTTGGCGAAGGTGAATCAAAAGTCCTTCGCCAAATTGGCGAAGGTAAACAAATCCTTATGTGCAACCCTGTTTCTAGTAATATAAATAAGTTGCAAGGCGCGCCTAATGGCCCTGTTTAGGTGCAATACATGAATATATACTTTAAAGAAATATAATGAATGTTATATCATGACTTCTAAACGCGTATGTTTTGCAATAACTATTTACTTGACATCACAATAATAACTATAAATGTATTGATTTATTATTGTCTGCATCTTTTAAATTGGTTTAAATTTAAGTAACAGGGTGTTGAATTATTAAGGACATCAACGTATGGTGATTTTAAAGAGAACATAATGTTTTGCCCTTACATAGCCTACACGTAACTGTAGTTTAAACTTTTATTGCGTTCCTATTGTTGGATAAAGTTAACAAAAACATTAAGCGGCGCCCCCTCCGTTCGTCTTATATAAAATACCAAAATTAATTATATATTGGTACTCCCGTGGGGCTTTAAACGTGTTTTGATAGCCAACCGTCCCTGGTTCAAAATGTTCTGGATCCGCCCATGTTATACATACAAAATGTAAGTAGGCGGGGACTGATACAATTCCATTTATAGGGGTTGACCCTTAAATAAATTAAACATACCATAGCATGTCTTGCCATCATCTCCCATGTCGTAGCCGTCGAAGCACTCGCAAGTGAATGAACCGTCCGTGTTCTGGCAATCGCCGAAGGTGCATGGACGACCGATGGCGCACTCGTTTATATCTGAAGAAAATAAAGTACATTTTTGCACAAGAAAAATAGCAATAGAGGAGGGATCGGGGCGGTATGGTGATGCGCACAATGTACTTACGAAATATCAAATACAAATATCAATCGGCATATATTCATGCATAAAAACCAAAACATGCAAGAAATTTGATAAAGGAGGATGGAATACCGAACAAGTCCACGTTCAAATACAACCGTACTGGTATGAATATTCATATTCTAACTGTGGTTAAATGATAGTAACGATTAATTATGAAAGAGGATCCATATATTTCTTCGACGATTTGATATATCTTTTTCCCACTTTCCCACCTCAAGTAAACACGCATACACAAGGAGAATGACTTCCCAAAACCAGGGTGCATACGATCTTGTAAGTTCAGCTCTATTATCATCTGTGTCACCAAACGGGATTATTTTTCAGTTTTTATGACGTGTGTGATTTAATTGTGTCAGCATGCACGACAATTGAATTCGAGAATGCGTGACGAAAGATGAGGAGTGCTCTAAGACACACACTTGAAACCGCACTTCAATAACACGTAAAACGTAAATCGACGAACGAAATAATAATAAAAAATAACAATAAAACGACGCGTAACAATAAAGACCTCCCTTTGTCCCATTTTTAAAAAGCGTCGAGATGCAGTGTAAAAGAACACAAAGTATGGACTTAAAAACAATAGAAAATGCAAGATTGTGTGAAAAAGTAATATATTTCCGGTTTCTTTCATTTTAAAACTTAACTTGGTCTTCGAAATGTAAGTCAATCAATATCATGAATAGACACGTGTTTTTATTTGGTCTAGGGTCGAGATATACTTAAGGAGACGAACAAAAGATGAAAACAAAAACGAATATTTGGTTCAAGGTCCTAGGTTAACCTAAATTGCATCGTATCTCAAAGTCGATAATGATACATATTCGGATTAATAATGGTAAGGACACGCGCACACCGAATTTCCTTAGATCGCAGCAGATTTCGAAGAAAATACAGTAAATCCTGCGATATTGGTTTTACTGTTTCTCTGAAATTTACCGCGATCGCAGGAAATTCCGCAAGCGCGTAACCTTATAATAAAACGAGTTTCGATTAACAATATACATGTATCTACATTTTAATTATTTAAACTTAATCTTTCTTAAACATACCATTGCAAGCGCCACTATTATCGAGTTCATATCCTTCGTTGCAAATGCATCTATAGGAGGTAGGAGTAGGCACACAGCGTCCATTGTCGCACAAGTTGGGGAAGACATTGCAGACGTTATCTCGCACTTGGTCCGACTCTTTACACAAGTTTTTGTATTGCTCTGGGAAGAAATTGATAACATATTCTTACTTAAGCAAACCTAAATTTTGAACACCCCAATGACAACCAATTTCCTTAAAAATCCAGTTTCTCAAATCATTCCTGCTTCGATGCGAGGTTTCGAGGTAGACATTTATTTATCTGCCTTTTCAAAGATTTTTTATTTACATTTTGCATCGACTAACAGCCGCTAATCCAGAAAATATTGAACCGTTGTAAAATATGAGTGCGAAGGGGGTGCCCTTTGTTTTTGGTATTGCATATTTAAGCGAACGTGTCTGAATTTAAATGCAATCAAGAACGGTTATTGTTTGAATGCTTTGTAAACATTCAACTTGCTCGGCTAAATCATAACCACGTACGCGTGTTTGGTTCGGGACACACAAGGCACTCGCGATACTCGGCCCATCCCTGACCCATCTGCGTACAGCAGCAGTCCTCTTGAGTGAAGCGCTGGTTGAACGGGTTGAGACAGTCGCGATTGCGGAACTCCTGGAAGCAACTGCCCAGACGCTCCGCTAAAATGGAAAGGAAGAAAATATATTTCAACGTTTCCTTTAAGGCTGAATTATCACTTGAATTTACAATACCGGGGATATCCATTTTATAATTGATTTTTTTCGTAGTCGTCAAAACATATGCGATTTCATCAACCAGGAATGGTGGGAAGATGCTATCGGGTTATTGTTAGAGTCCCCGGTTTTAAGGGTGGCGGCCCAAATGACCCCCGCAAACAACAACAAAAATCGAGCCCTAAAGTCCATCTATATAATTGTAGTGGAGATTTGTAGTAAATAAAAGAAGCAGAAGTCCGGGTATTATAAGGATAACATGCTTTCGTTACGTTCGAGAATGAAACTTACGAAGACAGGCTTTCCTATCTTCGCTCAGCACGTATCCTGGATCGCATTCACAGAAGAAACCGCCCTCAGTGTTGACGCAGTCGCCATACCGGCAAATGCCAGGTATGTCGCGGCATTCGTTTATATCTAAAACAACAAGCAATAATATATGAACTCTTTGCATTAAACCATGCTTAACTAGGATATTTCGGCAATATTTGACTATAATGCAGTCAGGCACTCCCAATATTTTATTAGATCGCTAAGAAATGGTGAGATAATAGAGCTAATCTTGACTTTTATTTCTGTTTCGCTTCGATCGCTTAGAAGACATTAACCGCACCATACTGCGAGCCTTAAAAAAGGTCCACGAATAATATATTATAAGTTATCGATTTTCATTTATAAACCCATTAATCTTAACACTTTTAAACCGATAGTTCATCAGGACGAAACTAAATTGGGTATTTTCTAGATATCCATCCACCTTCTGACAAAATTGCAGGCGTAACCCAGCATAACTACCGCCTCTTTAACAGCGAGGATTGAAAGCTTATGTCGCATTTCGTATATGTGTGATAAGTGATTATTTATTACAAAACATATGCTAAATTGAGGGCGTGGACATATTGACACATAGAGTATTCGCTTTTTACATATTAAATAAGAAAAGAAGTGGAACTACAGAAGATTTGAAATGATAAATTTGTGAATATTTTAGTGGTGTTTTCTTTTTGAAATTTAAAATTCACTTCACCTTTTAAGCATAATGGAAGTGCTAAAGACTATCAACAGCAAATTAAATCACATTGTGTTACGTAGGGTTATGAAATGACAAGTTTTGATTGATGTTTATGAATGCATTCAAGCCTTTTAGCTATATGCAATATTAAGTAAATCATCAAATAAAAAAATAAAAACTTTCAAAACTCGGTGAATGCTACTGGATGGACTGTAAAGACTTATCGATCCTGTAAAGCGCATCGTGTTTAACACCCTACAAATCATGTTTGCACCCACAAAAGAACAGGTAGAGCCAAATGAGGGCGCCAATATACTTTTTGGTATAATAGAATTCTACGTATATACTTAAGAGGAAGGGAAAGGGAGCGCCGCGTATTTCGCCATGCAGGCATATGCATGTTTGGACCCTTGCCACACCCTTCACGATATCACCAACTCCAACATCACCCCCCCCCCCCCCCCCCCCCCCCTTTCCCCCG
>LQRL01098650.1:23317-35736 GCA_001703475.1 Hydroides elegans
TGGGTCGAAATCGAAAGTCACACTTACGCATATCACTGCATGCATGGCCTTTTGTACGCCTAGTTACCTCTATCACAACATGGCTCTATGGTTGCTATGCATAAATAAAACGTACAAAGTAATGATTATTTTATTTACCTTTGTGAATTATGACATCCATTAACGAAAACAAATAACAATAAACACAGCTTAACAACATAAGCCCTTCTTCCCAAAATGTCCCACATGTGTTCGATTGGGTTCAGATCGGGTGATACCTCCGGCAAGTTCTTATTTGATATGCCAAAAAATCTGCATTATTAAGCCTTTATGGGGCTTTGCGTTGTCATGCTGTTTCATGAAAGAATCGCCTACCGTGTCTGCATAGGAAACCACTTGGGGTCCCAGAATTTCATCAACGTATCATGCATATCCGGATTCTACAGTCAACGATCTCAAAGTGATATGGATAGAGGATGGGGCCAGATTATTACCAACAACAAGTGGATAGACTGATAGCCAGTGTGCGACGTCGCTGTACTGATTGCATTGAAGCAGCAGGAGGGCATACATAAATTTTTGATACGGTTTTTTTAAAGTGAATTTTATGTTGTTAAGATGTTAATATTGTTATTTGTTTTCGTTAATGGATGTCATAATTCACAAAGGTAAATAAAATAATCATTACTTTGTACGTTTTATTTATGCATAGCAACCATAGAGCCATGTTGTGATAGAGGTAACTAGGCGTTTAAAAGGCCATGTACATGTATGCAGTGATATGCGTAAGTGTGACTTTTGATTTCGAACCCTGTGTGCTTTGCGTGCTCATTAAGCACATTAAATGATTATCGATTGATCTGAAAATTTCAGAAAGTATAACCAAGATACAATACTTACATTATCTTTTAGTTTGAAAAATAAATATTTTCTCATGTGAATTGTAGAATTTTTCAAAAATAATATTCCGTACTTTTGACTCTTAGTATAGTATATGTTACACACTCGATTTTTAGTTGACGTCTGTCTGCAACTAAGATCGCATGTACTTGCATCCAGTCGCAGACAGTCGGCGACTCGAAAATCACATATGTGACATGTGCATGAGGCAGTAAAAATAAGATTTACGAGAAAAAATAAAGACGTATAGACATAGAAAAACTTCTACATCTATAAACAAGCTCATAATTTATAGGTTAATGTACATGGATATTGTAGACTACAAAGCTACTCACCCCGACAGTATCTTGCACGGATAGCTCTGCCCTGGACACGTGCCAGTCTCATTATCCATGTCGCTAAATTTAACAAAGGGATCCTCGTCTATGGTGACAACGTTGAAATGATAGAGATCGGGGCGACCCCTAGGTGGCGTCAGTTGTCCCTCGGGCCAGTGCACGTTGCATGGAGGTAGGTCAAGGCCGTTTTGGCTGGACCACGTGCCAACCTTTTGCGTATAGTTTTAGGTAGATTGTATATACATTGTTTTGATTAGGGTTTAGTTTATATTCATTGTATATTGTCAGGTGTGGATAGATAAAAAATGTTAACTGAATTAAGGCGCAAACAAGAAATATGCCACCGCCGAATATGATGGAGGGTGTGGCAAAATGTTTTGAGTTATTTATAAAAAGGTAGACAGGGGAACTGCGACGTTATTCCTTATGTCGATCCGCGCCTGAGTGATGAGGTAGAATGAATGCCAACCAACTTAGCAGGGGACGTATTTTTCATTGTGATGAACGGAACAAAAAAAACGAGTAAACTCGGAAAAAAGACGTTTAAAAATTGAATGGCTCCGTGCAAGATTGTGTCTGAAATTGGCGTTATGGGAAAAGAGGCATTGAATGTTTTGAAATAGGTCATTTATATAAGGATTGGCAAGTGGCCAAAGGATGAAATTATTATGATCATATTGATTTCGTACCATCAGTTAAGTATATATAATGGATCTATAATCACGTGACACTTTGCAATCAATTTAGTGAAACATGCAAGTCGTTGTACGGAGCCCTTCAATAACGTCCTATATTAACTCTGTTAACTGGGAATCGATTCATATGGTGTAAAGCTTATGGTTCGGGGTGCTCTTCACAGAGAAAAAAATATATTCCTCGAAACTGACTGTGTCTTTTGATGCACCATTTTGATCGTAAAAGAGATGTCACTTGTCTATGTACCCAGGAGAGCAAGATAGAAAGCCTTTTAGATATTTAAGCATCGTGACAACAAAAATACATAAAATGAGAAATAGTGAGTTTCTAAAACGACTTGGGTTTTTCCCAAATGATTTGTGAGTCTGTGATTGTGATTTGTATGAACAGGAAGCCTTATTAGGCCGCGGTTGCATATGAACATGCAATTACATCGGACGGTACGATTTTCACTGTTTCACTTTATTTATGAAATTGCAAGATGCGGTTGGATTTTTGCTCTTTGCGATTTCATTAACAAAGAAAAAGAGTGAACATTGTATCGTCCGAATTAAATCGCACGTTTTATGTAATCACAGCCTAATGTTGTTCCTAAAAATTAATTATTTAAACGTTTTGAATATTAATGTTTAAAGAAACATTAATGAAATACCTGTTCCCACATATTGTCTTCTTTTAAGCTGATGATATCAAGTTTCGGTTTGGAGACACGACTCTGTTGTTGTAAAATCTTTCTTTAAAAAAAAAAGAGTTTTAATTAGCTTTAATTGATTTCCTGAAATACGATTCTCAAAACACAACTTTCGAAATTAATTGAAATTATTCATAAAAATATATTTCAATATTTAAGGACCGGAAAGGAAGAATAAGGATCTGAACACGCTGACGGCTTCAATAACCTTTAATTGATAAGATTGTTTTTAAATAATGAAATAATTGTATTTGCAGACTTTCAATGACTCCAAGTTATTTCCCGCAAAAACATATCAGCACATATTTTAAAAAAAAAATCCCACACAGAACATTTTAGAAAAGCATTTTAATCCCGCAAAGAACATTTGAGAACAGCCTTCTTTTTAAGTCAATGAAACTTCCAGTGTGTCCATGCTAGGGAAATGCGTTTGATTATTTATCAAGACACATGAATTTGATGAAGTATTTAACAGTTTTCAAAATTGAGTAAAGTTTAAATGACATGTATTGCATATTGTCTCTTAAATAAGTTGCCATATAAATAGTTATTTACCATTTTGATTTTAATAGAATCATTATAACAACATTTTTATTTCTTACTGAAAAAGTTGTTGTCCAGTAGCCCAGTATGTGTTTGATTGTCGCTTGCTACATGTTAAATTTGGAATCAAAATTGTTCGCTTCTCAGTTTCACTAATATATGGACTCTGAAGTATAGACTCCATAGCTCTAATCCAAAACCGTACCGCGTCATCAAGCTTATGATTTTCGGTTTCGCACTTATTCTCCAAAGTATTGTCATATGGTGTTCTCAGTCCTGTTTTAAAAAAGAGAATCTTTAGGGTCTAACAAAAGAGAAGATTCTTCGATATTTTTCCGAATAAACCTTATTGCTTTTAAATATACATTTGATTTTGAACGTGAATAAGCTAGGAAATAATCATACCTAATATTCCCGGACGTAAATCTCTAAATCGCTGACTAAGATATATATAATCTCCGACAGATTTGGATAGTATCCAAATGAAATCCTTCTTAAAAAGTCCTAATGATTTCGCGATATCATAAATATCTTTAATGTCAGACCTATAAGATAAAAAATAATTTGATAAATTACTCTACATGAATGTATTTAATACCGTTTTTGATAAAACGTTATTTTAAAAGAAAAAAAACTAAAATGATTTATGGGATGCATGCATTATCTTGATGGAAACAATAAGAACAATTTTGAGAAAACTGGAAGGCCGCGTTCACGTAAAAAACGATGAAAAATTAAAGTTTTGCACTCTTGGCCTCATGCAGTAGGTATAGATTGATATGTTTAATACAACTGTGGCTGTAGGCTTTTAGCGCGTAATGGGTGTTTTGAGTTTATCCTTTTTTTTTGTTTGCGTGAACGCGGACTACCTGAGTGTATTTTTATTGCTAAGTAATATAGATATATCGCGGTTGACCTTAGAATATTGATGTCTTAATTCAATATGAAACAGCACAATGATATGCCCCCTATCGGTTAAAAGACAAGGTAAATGTCACATGCAACCAATCTACTGCGATATAACTAATCTTGGTTCATCTTTTCTATATTGGTTTTACAGTTTTGTACCTCGAGCCATAAAATAAGATGATGCGTGACTGAGCCTTGATGATTTTTCCAAGGTTCATTCCATTGAAGGTCTTCGCGTTCTTATCGAGCGTTATTACTTCTTGCAGTTGAATCCTGAATAAAACACATCAAGCAAAGTGCATTATATTCAAGCAAACTTGTTTGAATATAAATAGAATAACGTATTTATATTGTTTTATCAAATGATGTTTTTACGCGCAAATCGATTGCGCTTTTTCTTAGGGCACTGATAGGGTGTGGTGAAATGATCTCTAGCGTTTTCTATCCCATCTATGTTTCCATAATTCTTGATTTTACCAAAGAAAACGTCAAATAAAATAATTATAAGCGCTAGAAATGCCTGCAAGTATTTACACTAATTGTTAAATTATTCAAGTACCCGTCGTTTTTCTTGTGATCTGCATTTATGGTAGCATTGCGAAAGTAATAAACGAAGTCCTCTGCTCCAGCGCCCTGTCCTGTGACAACACTAAAGTTTCTCCATCTAAAATGCTAATGTTCAGTAATTCAGTTAGCCCCATTTTCCTCCAAATAATGTCGTTATATTGCGACACTCATAAAAATAATAAAATACTAAAATCACCACATTAAGCAAAGCACTGTCATTCTAAATATAAATTGCAAATTAGAATAAATGAATTTATTTAGTAGTTATATTTCAACACGTTATCATTCTTTCGTATACGATATAGGTATATAAGCTTTTCAATTTCGTATACCATATATGTATACGAAGGCCCTTTTACGTATACCATATATGTAAAGAAAATATATTTGCATACATCGTTTTAAATCCTTCGTTCTATAGTAAAACGCAATGAATACCTGTTATAAAACACAATAAAAGTGATATTATGCTCATAGAGCATATGCATCGGCTATTTTTTTCTGTGAAATGAAATAAAATGCATATTTATCTAGACCCTATTTTGCCTACAGATATTTTTTACAGGCGAGGTCACTAAGAGTAGACTTACGTATAAAATAGTCTTATAAATTGTTGAAACATAAAGTTTATCTAAAATATATTTTTTGACTGAAATGACAATCGCTTGCGATTTTCCTAAGCCTGCATTTACACGGGAGCAACCAACCCTTCTAGCCAGGCTTCAAACCAAGAAAGGCCGATGCGGCGCTCAAAATAATCTATTTTGGTTTGAAGCGGTTTAAAGCTATCATCAAACCAACCTTCAAACAATCCTTCAAACCAATCTTCATACCAAAACTACACGTTTTTCATGTGTATCGTAATACGTGCCTCAAACGCAATTTTGGTTTGAAGGTGGTTAAAAAAGTGGTTTGAAGTGGTTTGAAGCTGATAAGAATAAATAACTTTGAGAGATGACAAATTAAATGCCGCATCGACCTTAGTTGGCTTGAAGCTTGGTTTGAAGGCTAGTTTGCTCCCGTGTAAAAGCAGCCTTATCAACAAAAAATAAGACCGGCTTTTCCGATCGCGGCATTTGCCCTTTGACGCAATAAATACGTCATATTTACATCCACAATATGCCCGCCTACTCAGTCCCGAATTCTATTGATAACTCTTTGATTGACACATGTTAACCAGCCAATAAGAAATCAGAACCAAATTTGAAGCTTCATAGGGACCTGCAAAAGTATGATCTAACCTAAAATTCCAGATTTAAGTACTCAACGTTTATTCTCGAATTTACGGTATATAAATTTTCATAATAATGTACTCGACTCGATGACAAATAATTATAATGAATATATTTAATTGAAAAAAATCTTTCGATTTCCCTTGAAAAATTTGATGTTTTGATGTCTAGAAATGGTAGGAAAAATATAAAATCGTTATTTTGCTTTCAGTTATTTATTAATTTATTCTTATTTTTCTGAATGGAACTTATTTATCTGATTATAAATATGTGCTTTCTTTTGTTTTACGACAATAATTAACCAAAAAATACATAAATACCGAATTCCTAGGCCTGACCCATTGAAAAACCATTTCCAATATATCCCTAAAATAATTAATAACGGTTCAATTTTTACGTTTTTGGTATGTAAATGTCTAGGATAACCTACTTGACTCGATGCAAAACGAATGTAACGAATATGATCGATTAAAAATAAAATGTTTTGAGTTCCGATGAAAATATGCGATGCGTTTTGTCGTCTAGACATGGTGGGAATTGATAAAATTGTGATTTTGGTTTGAGTTATTTATTAATTTATTCTTTATTTTTCTTGATTAAACTCAATGATTTGACTCTAAATATGTACTTACTTTTGTTATACGATAATTATTAGCTAAATCATAAATGATTAATTAATAACTAGAAAATGCAGATTCTGACCCATTGAAAGCCATTCCCAATATATCCATAAAATAATTAATATCGGTTCGATTTTAACGTTTTTGGTATATTAATGTCTAGGATAACTTACTTGACTCGATGTAAAACGAATGTAACGAATGTGATCGATTAAAATTAAATGTTTTGAGTTCAGATGAAAATATGCGATGCGTTTTGTCGTCTAGACATGGTGGGAATGGATGAAATTGTGATTTTGGTTTGAGTTATTTATTACCTTTTTTATTTTCTTGATAAAACTCAATGATTTTATTCTTAATATGTAATTACTTTTGTTGTACGACAATTATAAATCATTTCTGTACACCAAGAAAAGGCTGATTCTGATCCAGCTGAAACCATTCCCAATATATCGATTTAATATTTAATGAATGTTCTATTTTCAAGCTTTTGGTATTTGAATGTATTGGAAAACCTTTATTTCTATCGATACAAGATAAACAATAGCGAATATGCTCGATCGAAAAAAAAAACTCGACGAAAAATATATTCTTTTCTTTGGTTACCAGTGAAGCAAAAAATAATAATACTTTTCTTTGTGCAAATTCCAAGCAATAACTAAAATTTCTTTGTTCACGTATACAATATTTCTATAAATCATTTAAGTGTTTACTTAGCATACGCATAATTTTCAGTTTCCTTATTGAGTGAGTCTAAATTGATCAAACTAAGCTTCAAACCTAGCTTCAAACCCCTTTACTATATACTTTTTGGTTGCCTTTATTACGTAACAATAAACTAACAGTGAGTCAATCCACTGCTCGACGCAATAATCGAAAGAACTATTTATTACGTCACAATAAATACCAAAAAATAATTATTGATAATTGCGCTTAAAAGTGGTTTGAAGCTAGGTTTGATCAGTTTGGACCCTTTCAGGAGAGTATGTGCGTAACATTATTTTAAAATATAGCTAAATAATTTAAAACTATCATTCAAATATTGCCTAGGAAGGAAATGCTAGGGCGACGGGTAAGCTGACTCTTCGTTAACGATTCAAAAGTAATTAATTTTTCTTAGTTTGTATGCGACTGATCTATTAACATTCTGATATAAGTTATTCCAGTGCCAAACTGAGCAGTTTACGATAAGGTAAAAAGGAAAAAAAATAGGTATTTCAAAATAAGATAAAATATGATAAGATAACATATGATAAAAACAATTTGCATAGCTATATTTTCGTATACATATATGGTATACGAAACCAAAAAGCTTGTATACCTATATTGTATACAAATGAGTGATAACGTGTTGTATATTTCCTATATGCAAATGACCCTTTTAAATGTTTTTGTTTAATATCCCATGGTATTTTGTAGGAACAAGGTACCCAAAAAGAGCATATATGATTACTGATGGGTTCATTATTTACAAATGAGTTTCCAAGGGCAGTTATACAGCGTCATGAATTAGGGATGCGCTTTAGCTACCGTGCGACCGTCGTTTTGAGAGCTCGAGTGTCGTTTCTGATGACGCCCGTGTTAATGTTTTTTTACTGTATTCAATACCCAGTGAGAACAGTTTATTGCGAAACCTTAATCTAAAGTTTAATAATACTCGTTTGTCGTTTCGGCTGCGCGCGTGTCGTTGAAGATGACGCCTTCAATTTTGGATAAAGGTGTACCACTGAAAGTTACTTCTTTAACTTTGGAAATACACAAGACCTCTGGGACAATGTTTTAACCATCTCATAATTAATATAACCCGCAATATTAAATATATTTACAGTAAGTGTTACCTCAAGAATAGCCATCATGGCCCTGCATTGATCAAACACCGTCGGCATCAGAGTGGTTACAACACTGGAATTACTCTATAAGGGTGAGTTTTATATAATAATCGAAGGGTTCGTGCATATACATGTAGAAACTAAGTTGATGTTTCTATTTTAAGAACCTTGACTCGAATAAGATGTTTATACTTTATCATGCAATGAGTTTTCAAAGGGTTTATACGCAGAAAAGCTGACATAAACGTTTGATCGTGACCATAATGACGTGGATCAGGAGTCAGTGGACATCCATCCAGATATCAGTGGAAAGAAGATTCCTTATTGACTTTATGCATGAAACCATTCAAATAAATCATTGCATCTTTACTGTATTTCTTTACATAACTTTTATGCGTAATTGAAAGTATTTTACTATCAAACAAAAAAATCAAAACCGCTCAAATTGTTTTTAAATTCAATCATCAATCCAATAACGAAGTCTAGTTTCAAATTTGATGTTGCTAAAATGAAACAAATTTGCTTTCTGAAAAATATACCAAGGACTGCGGCTATATAATTAACACTTTATAAACTGTAATTCGAAATTTATAAAACTTACGTGAGCTATCTCTGGGAAATCATGCTTGATCCATACGAGCATTGGTAATCCAAGCGCATTGACAGAATTGATCAAATAATTCGTAAAAGCTGGTGAAGCATGCTCCGTTGCAATGTATAACAACGTATTCGTGTTATTACCAATCACTTTCGAACACAGATAATCAGTCACATTTTTCATAGAAAAGTCGTGTTTGATATTGAACATTGTAGTGGACGACTTATCAATGTCGTAGTATTTCTTAATTATGGAGCTTTCTTTGATATTCTGATATATGTGATAGGATGTAGATATATCACTACACCCTCCGAAGCCTTTCAAATAAGATATGAGTCCCAAATTTATCCTTTGTTTCGAAGTCGTTTGACAATTTGTGATATCCATCGCTAAAATCCAAATGATGGCAATCAACATACAGCCTAATTTTGTCCAAGAAGAACACTGTACAAAATGCATAGTTTCTAATAATACTGTTGATTCAGGGATTCGGAAGAGAAATCAAGTAAACATCAAGTCTTGCTTATCCTTATTTAGCATAAAGCTGTCCTGTTATAAATATACAGTGGCAGTTGCTCGACCCTGGCATTAGGGCTTCATCTAATGTTGTTTTAGCTATCCCATTTTAGAAGACATGGGGACTTCTCCTTTTTTAAAGTTTTGCGTGGATACGATATAGAGTCTACTTTAAGCATAGAAATGAAATAAGTAACAATTAAGAATTTCCCTATATTTTCTTTTAAAAAATCTAATTCTCGTATTCGGATATCTATTTATTTCTTAGAACATGATATTTTACAAAAAAAAATATAACTATTCATTAGACCATTTTTTGTTGCAATCACAGTCATGAATAAACTAAATCCGATGTATATGTTTATGAAATCCTTCAGGGAAAGCATCACACTGTGAATGGTATTATTTTTTTTTTAAGTTATAAATTGAAAACTACCTTTTCAAATACACATATTATAACATTTCTATATAAACCTCATCTCCTAAGAATAACAGCGATCTTTTGTTACGACAGTGCTTGTGTCCGGAGTCAAATCTGCTGTCTCGTTTATATGATGTAGACTTTACATAATGGAATTGCATTTGGGAGGAAAGCTCATTCTTTGTCGTTAAATATATATAGAGTATAGATGCGGCTAGATGTCTCTATTTGCATTTTTTTTTGTTTACTTGGCTGTTCGTGTGGATTGCACAATGGTAAAAAAAGAGAATCATGATAATTCTGCTCAGATAATTCAATTTATATAATATACCCATGGTTTCAATTCTGATGATTATTTTTTTCTTTATTATGTAAACAGTAAAACCAAATTTGATGCAAGGTTGTTTTATAACCCATTTTTTTCTGTTACAAGATTAAATAAGCTTGATTGAAATGTATTTTATCTTTGATTTAATTTTTACACCAACAATTGATCATTGAAAATAATTTAGATAAAAAATGTTATTCCTTAATTAAATTTTATGGTATTTTTATGTTCCTTCAAAATCAATTTAGAGAATAATGTGTTATGAATTTATCATAATTGGCCACTGACAAAAATGATGGACTTACATGTACATGTATACTGGAATAAATTCACCCTTTCCCATTCTAATGTAGCGATTTCTATGAAACATATTGCATATAGGAGCACATAAAGTCGGACAAAAGGCAATACATCAGCCAACTAGACAGTCTCAAATGATGACAACAGATAAGTTCACATCCTGGAGCTCGTTTTACTAGACAATCTTATTGAAAAAGACAACGTAGATTTTGTAGATAGTCTACTATTATTCTAGCAGTTTGATTATACATTATGTGATAATCTATGTTGTGGCAGTGAAAAGACTTTGAATTCCCTTGAACTGTTTCAGTTAACCTTTTTCAAACGTAAGTTTTGATAAATTGATTATTTTATTTATTTAAAGGCTCGGCTTTGTTATGTTGATATCTGTTTTAAGCGTTTCCGGAACTCACATTCATCTTAGTCGTTAGTGCCTGGCCAGACTGCGAACGACAAGTGCAATAGCTGAGAAATTATTGTTGCATGGCCAGACTGGAAGCAACAACGAACGGTTCTAGGACTTTCATATACAACTGTATGAATATGGCACCGTTTGTAACGGTTCAAAAACGCAATAAGCGAAACAAAATAGCCCTTCGCGATTTTTAACCGCATGGGTGACGACGAGAGATCACAACTCAACATTTATTTGCGAAAATGTTAAACAAATATTATTTTTTGTTGATCGCTGTGAATCGCTCAAAGTCTGGCCATCCATAAGGTGGCGGTTACATAAACGTAGCGATTCTTGTCACCACTTGCGATTTTCACTCATTTTCTTTGTTTATTAAGTCGCAAGTAGCGACAGCATTATCGCATATTATTACATAAGAAAAACAGTGAAAATCGTAAGCGGCGAGGAATCGCTAATTTTATGTAACCACAGCCTAACCGAGCGATCATCAGATCATGAGCGATTTTGAAAAAAAAAAAAGAATCTTATAGAAACCTCTAAAACCTCTAAAACCGAGATCATGAGCGATTTTGAAAAAAAAAAGAATCTTATAGAAACCTCTAAAACCTCTAAAACCTCTACCTGTTAGTTTTATATGTTTATCTAAAGATTATATTCTAATAGAAATCCGACCAAGTATCGTGCTTTATCCCTCGGATGAAGGATCCTTTCGCGTTTTTGGTTTTCTATCAGAAAAATCAAAAGACAAAACAAAAAAACACTGTAGGTAGCGAGATATTCCCGGGATAATCTCGGTTGCCTGTGTCCCGCTTGGTGCGCATAGCCACACCGGTAGTCTTCCTTGCCCAAAATTGGGGGCTTGCTGGGACGGGAACTCGAGACCAATACTTGGTCGGATTTCTATTAGAATATAATCTTTAGATAAACATATAAAACTAACAGGTAGTTTTTAGAGGTCTATTCTAAAGTCTTATGATATTCTACTAAGAAATCCTCCCAAGTATCGTGCTTGACCACTATAGGTACGGTGGGAATTTTGACCTCGAAACTCAAAGCAAATGAACCAAAAAAGAGCAACACATTGAACCTTTAGATCAATTTATTAACAGAGAACAAATGAAAACAAAAGTTTTCCTTGGATACATAGTATAAAACTAAAAGCTTCGAGACATTATACTATTATCTAATTGTTCTATGCACCCGTGGTTACCATTGCCTCAACGGCCATGGCAACCACAGATGGAATGCAACCAGTCGTGGAGGCAGATACACACACCCCCCCCTTTTTCTAGGAGGATGTGACCACACGTGGCCACGACAGAAAAAAATCCTAAACACGACTGGTGTGCACCCCATTATGGCGACGAACATTGAGCATTATATTGTAGCACTAATCGTATTCGTTATCCTGAGTGACTATTAAATGCATAGATCATTAACAAACTTGACTTTTGTATACAATACTGGAATAATACATGACATATCGCTGCAGAACCGAATCAGTAAAATCAGTGTAAAAGGTATATACAAAAATCGG
>LQRL01098659.1:4785-15506 GCA_001703475.1 Hydroides elegans
AAACTCTTTTTCCGCTTGTTGAACGAATCGTTGCACACAAAACTGTTGCTTTGACTGATGGACTTGCCCATTGGGTAATACATGGGGTAAAACAACACCCACTCATTGGAGGTGTTTGTCTTGTTATGCAATGTCGTGCCATCGAAAATGACCAAACATCAGAAGAAGTCGGAGTAACCGTCGATTTAGTCCCAGTACATGTCATGGAAACGACTTGCTCATCATTGAATGACAAAGCGGCAGTATTTTTACCACATGGTTTAGAGGAATACGCCAAACAAGGGGATCTATACAAGCTTTTTAAAAATCATGCTGCTCTTGCTGCTGCTATTGCTGCTGATACTGCTGCTGATGATGATAATGATGATTATGATGACGATGATGACGATGGTGATGATGATGATGATGATGATGATGATGATAATGATGATGATGATAATGATGGTGACAACGAATGTGACACCGGAATCATTGAAAATGATATCATGAAGCACCTTCCAGATGACACAAAAAGAGCGTACCGTGTCGCAAAATTCCTAATATCATACTTACTGGTCATACCTGCTGTGCAATTTAAAGAAATAAAAACCTTAGCTGAAGCGACGCGATTGAGATTATATGGATGCAAACCATGGATATCGAGCTACAACCTCCGCGTCCTCTTCCTTCACCTTCTGCTCCAGGTGCATGGCACCGAGGCCGAGCATCGACTCAAGGGGGGTCTGCTCTTTCTCTGCATTATCGATATGCTCCATTATTACCAGGACAAACAAGATGCTGTCGATAAAATATTTCACCCAATTCTCAAGCAAATCTTTGTACGTGGTTACTATTGCCCTCTGATGTTCTCAATTAAAGATATTATTCGAAAGTTGGACGACGGGAATCCCGTTGATGTGGTTAAGGAGCTTAAGTTGCTAAACGACGAATTGAAGCCGTTTAAGGAGTGGTGATGATGATTTCTTTTTATGATTATTTTTTCATTATTTGAAATAAACTTGTACACATCTCAAATAGTATATCAACTGAATATCCTTTGAATAAATAATACAATTATTTTTGCAGAATATAAGAATTATCACTGAAGATACATGTAGTTAATTATAATAATGAAAAACAACCCCTTTCTCGCGTATTGCAAGTTTAGGTTCCCCAATTTGATTGCAGGGCTGCCTTCTGTCAATTAACCGCATCATATCCTTCCATTAGATGACTCAGATGACATTTAAACAACTCGACCTTGAACTACACGGACACTTTGAAGAGGAGAATGGATATTGTAAAGGGAATTCACATAGTAAAGGATAGATTGAGGAACTCAGTTTTAAATCATTGCTTTAAAATATGTTCAACAATTAGTGTTTCAATGATAAGTAGAATACATGGTAACAACGTTATGTTTAATTAAATAATATGAAATATAAAAAAAAAGCCGGGCTCGAAATTCCATGGGGCCATTGGGCCCGGATTTTTCCAATGGCATTTTTAAAGTAGGGAGTCTAAAAATATATATGTGTGGGTAACGGGGTTTTGGTTCGAGTCTCCAAGTTTTTAAAGGCGAAACCTTAAAGAGCTTATGTGAAAAAAAATCTAATTTCGAACCCCAGAAAAGTCATGTATTAAGTAATTCAGAGTAATGGAGAATGGAACACAGTGGAATCAATCCTTAGATCTAAAAATTTCAAATTTGTATCATGTAATAATTGTTTGGTATGATCGCTTTCATTAAAATGCCAATTATATTTTGAATAAAGTTATAAGACTAATGGAGTTCTCTAAATATATATGAATACACAAGATTGCATTACAACGCCAAAAACAAAAACAGTGGCTTTTTTCATTCACCGGTAGATTTAACGCTTAGATATATAAAGTCTTTATGAAACACATAAAGAGGAGCAAAATCGAATCCAATGTACATTTCAAGGGCTCCGTGCAGTATTGTGTTAAGTCTGAAATTGACGTTTTTAGAAAAGAAGCATTTGATGTTTTAAAAATTTGTCACTTATATAAGGATTGGCAAGTTGCCAAAGAATGAAATTATTATGATCATATTTTGTAGAATTTTGTAGAATTATTTATAAATATGACATGGATTTATATTCTTGTCTTGGAGTCCTTCAATTTGTATTATATAAAATCAGATGCCCTATTTTTTTGGCAAGGCAGATAATTCTTATCTGAGTCTTTGACTACTGCGCACACTTATATCTGTCTCTAGTGGCAGTCCGCACACATTTGCCCTTTTGATGTATCTTTAATGTGCAGTATCATTAAAATTTTATTTCAATAAGATTATTTAATAATACATTTCCAACATTAAGGGCCTGGGCACATTGGGAGCTTTTTCTAACTGTTTAAACCTGACAAACATATAGACAGGAATTCATTTGAAAGTTGTAATTGCTAGGGAAAAAACTCTATAAAAAACTCCCCCAGGCCGAACATCAGGTCCTCTCAAGATACTCAAGCATGTTAATGATAAAGACTCCAAACGCAAAATTAATGTGTTATGTCAACCGTTTTTAAGCATAGACTATATACTTATCATCATCTCAACTCGAAGCAGTCATTTGAGGAAAACATTCGAAAGTTGGACCGCGAGAATCTTGCCGGCGGGCTCAATATTTTTGACGGGAAACAGAAGCCGCTCATATTGTGATAATGACAATATCTTTTTTATAGTATTGGAATAATCTAGCATCCGGTAATATATTATGTAACTGTATATGTGCAACATGTGGACGTCGACTGGGGCAAGATCGTATATTTTGCATTCGCTCTTCTCATGTTCTATGCAGGATATATTATCAACAGTTTACAGCAAATCGAGCTCAAACCATAAAGGGCTTCCCATTTTCAAGCAGGAAGAAAAAAATAGCATCTAACATTATCGTAACCTATACAAAGACGGCTAGACGTATACGTCAATTGCTAAAATATTGTAAGCCAAATCTCTCAAATCAAGCGGGCAAAGATATTGTAAACAAAATATGATTCAACTTTTTATCAATTATTATTCAACAATATTTGGTCAAACAAAGTGAACCAAGAAAAAAACTCAATAATTAATTAACAATACCTCATGAATAACTCATATATCAGGTAAAAATGTAACAATTTATGCAACCCTAATCTAGTACTACACAATCTCATGATAAATCTTATAATCGGTTCAAATTTAAATTATGAAAAACAAATGTTAGGGATATGTCTAATTTAAAGAAGATCATTAGATGTCTTGATAGTCATAACTAAATGTTTGTTACAAAGAACTGAATCGGGTTCCGAACAAAAAGGTTACATATAAACGTCTTAAAATTAATACAAAATGATTGCTTCATAGAGTTACAAGACGTTTAATACTCAAGATAACGTGACACTTATTGTACTTTAGCCTGCTTAACAGACCGGCTTATAAACAAGAACGCGGATAATAGAAACTTTTTCAAATTGATAAATTATATGGAATAAATGCCGCACTATGTGTAAACACGTGACAGAATATGGATTTTTTTCAATAACAGATATAATTCATGTTGATTCAATCTTAATTTCTTATTAAGGTCTTGAACACAACGTTTTACTCGCTTTTTTTCAGATGCTTGATAGTACAGTTCTATATAAATAGAAAAGGTTATCACTTTCAAGAAGCTAAAAGTGTTAGAATTAGAATTCTTCTACAAAAACGAGACAATAAATGAAAGCCCAAACTGTATACATAGCACACAAAAATAATTAAAACAAACTCAGTCTGATCCCATGGCTTCCCCCATGTCCACCGCCAAATAAAGACCAAACATAATAACTTATTCAGACAACGTTACTCAACCAGCGTAACGCAGTAACCATCATCGAAAATTGCATTTATTTGTTTATATAAATATCTGATTGTATTGAACAATAATATGTGATTCGTACATATCTTAAATGATTTTGTAGGCATTTAAACGACACTCATTATGGTTGAACATAACTTAACATTTGAGGGAATCGAATGTATTAGTATATATACTTTATACTATATAACAAGTATAGGCTTGTTTTGAAAGCTTATTTTTGCCAATAGCCTACGCGTGGACATCGAATTCCGTGGGTAACACAGAACAATAACGAAGGTTGCAAAATGTGGCGAAACGTTTCAGCCAAAACGTTTCCCGCTATAGCGGTTCCAATGCAAGTATCTAAAACATACGAATTCCGTATCAAAATATGAACCCCACTTTTCCCGAAATTCCATTTTTTTCTTAAAATATGATCAACACTTAAATTCAAATGACGCCTCAAAATAGGAACCACACAACAATGCCAGAATTCATATTCTGCATTAAATATGAAACACACTATTATGCCAGAATCACGATGCCACAATTCACATTCTGTCTCAAAATGTGAGCCACACCTTTATACACCACTCATATTCTGTCTCAAAATATGAATCAACCATTTAATGCCAGAATTCATATTCTGCTCCAAATTCATCCATTTCATTTGTAACCCCGGCAAAGAGCTGATTGAAACACTTGGAGTCTATTTGGTTGAAATGCAGGTAGGGATTATGGCGAGACAGGAGGGCACCGCAAAGCCAGCAGAAGAGCGAGCGACACTTGGTACAGGTCATCTTGTTGCAACCGTCGATTTTCTAATAAATATATAATCATTAATATCAAATTCATTGATAATATAGGGTCATTGAATAATATGAATATAAGTTTATTGATGGGAGCTATGATGTAAGGAAAACAGTAGAGTGCAAGTTGTTTATAAGAGTGATGAGTGCAAATAGTAGAAATAGATCAATAGATAGGAAAAAGAACGTTGCAGACCAATAGAGCATGACACCATACTGTAAGAAATAAAGAAAAGGAAGAAAGGAAAGGAAGCGTAAGATTCATAAAGACAGCGATAGAGAGAGAGAGAGAGAGAGAGAGAGAGAGGGAGAGGGAGAGAGAGAGAGGAAAGTGCGATAGAAGAGGAGGGAGGATACATGAAAGCAAAAAGGGAGAGGAGCCGGAATTATATGTTAGGAAATAAGCAAAACAATGTTCACTAATAAAAGATAAATTATGCAACGACTTAACACAATCTTTTATTTGGGACATATCCAATAGATAATTATATTTATTAAAACATGTTATTCTTACTCTTATAAAATATTCTCACACGTACCTGTATATGCGTGCTACATGACGGGCATTGTTTACTGTTTTCGGCCAGCCAATCAGCCGTGTAGCTGTCCTCAATTAGGCCACGGATCATGCGCACACCGTACCGTTTTTCCAACATCCGCTTTTCTGCGTCGGACGCATTTTCGTATTGCGAACGGATCTTTTTCGCTTCAGCTGTTTTAAACAGGAAAGTATTTTATTACAATGCAAGGTTCTTTGTTAAATAAATGTTAAATAAAATTAAATGGGTAAGAATGAAAGTAATGGGTTAGATTCAATCTAAATTTTTTATTAACGCCAATATCTCAAACCACATTTTAGCGCCCACCAACGTGAAACACCAACAATTACGCATCTACGCATATTTTGACAAACAATCCACAAACGACTTACTCGGCGTCACTCGGCAGGGCGCCACCCCATGGTAGACCTTCTTGCAGAATATACAGAACACAAAATGGCAGACCGTACAACTTCCGGTGTTGTTATCCGAGTCCAATAGTACAACACTGCCACACGACGTACGCGGACAGTACATGACGTCACTCATGGTATCCAGGGAAAGCTGGAGTAACAAGCGGTCGTAACGTATGTAGAGATCGCTGGAGACTAGGTCACGCACCTGTATCGAAATCAAGAGAACACGCGTCATGAATGAGAAATATATAATGTTTGAATGACGTCACCTATGGTATCGAGGAAGAGTTAAAGTAACAAGCAGTTGTAACGTGCGTAGAGATAGGAAGAGACTAAATCATGGACCTGTTAAAGAAATGTAATAAATCATGAGAAAATCATGTGAAGACATGTGTGCATTCATTTGACCGAGATCTGATGATCTACTCTAAAGCCTTAATCATTTAAGGGCTTGAAGAATTTAAAAAGTGAGTGCTAGAGGGCATTTCTTTCGCTAGAGTTGAGGTTTATCGTTGTAGTTTTCACATAATTGAAAGATAATACACTTGTCTATTAAACGCCTTGAATTTAAAGGTTGAAAATTTAAGCATTGGTGTAGTTTTTGCCGGACGTAATTTCAATCGACTTTTCGCCTTTGAGATCTGACATTCATATATGTCCAAATATGGTATATGTTTATATCATATTCTTACGTGATATCCCTCTCGACAAGAGAAATCTATAATGGGATGTTTTTCAACGTTACGCTTAGAGGACGTCTTATTTTGGGCCCTTATACACGTTTTCCGGATGTTCTTTTACGTCCCGGTGTGCGATGAATATTCTTACGTCCGACTCGATGCACGACGTCAGTGCAATGTTTTGCCGATTTGGTTGGATTGCTCTCTTGCTTATTTTTTAGGCTCGGTTATCTTATATAACTAAATATATATATATATATTTGAATGAAAATGATTCATATGAACTATCGTATGACTTGGCATAGGTGTATAAATTTTGCGCAACGTGAAAATACATCCCAATGCCATCTAATCAAATCATTCTATGTGACATTTAATTCACGAGATCGTGGCAAAGTCATATTTGCGTCGCAGATGTCTGAACGTACAATAACGTAATTCGGACGTTTTTTTATGATTTGAAAAAAAAAATGAGTAAAAAATGTCATCAAACGTTAAACAAATATAGCGAATCCATGGGTGCGTTTCTTTTTATTCAGAAGTTTAAGAAGTTTAAGAAACTTAAGACAAAAAGCGTTTCTTTTTGTTCAGAACTTTCAGAAGTTTAAGAAGTTTCAGACAAAATGTTAGACAACTGAGAGTTGTCTTAAATTTCTTAATTTAGTCACGTGACGCAATGTTTTGATTTTTTTATTTTGTTTTTTCAATTTTGTGTTTTGTTGTTTATAAATGGTGATTTTGTGATATTGCATATTCCAAATAATTATTCAGTAAATTTTATAATTGTTTGAACACTATTTTGTACAGAAAGTGTCGAAAAAGTGATGAGCTAACCTTGACCTTAAAAATTCAGAACATTCAGACACAATACGTTTCTTTTTACACTCTGTCTGAAATTTCGTAAGTTTCTTAAAGTTCTTAAACTTCTGAATAAAAAGAAACGCACCCCATGAATTTAATGGAAGAAATGGTGACTTTTTACATGTCCGAAGTTCCTGATGTCCGAAGGTCCCGTTGTCGAAAGGTTCAATTATCAGAATATACACATTGACAATCGATCCATTTGTGTCTTATAGTGGAATTCTTACTCCAACCCTTCTACCCGACCCTCCACCACCCCAACTTTTTTTACGGAAGTCGCACTTCATGCACAAGCCTATATTAGCCTAATATAGATATGACTGTTATGAAAGAGTTGTGACGAAGAAGATAGTTAAATAAAGGGAAAATAAACCCGAACTGAAATATAATAAGGGTGTCGGTTTTTCCAAAACTGCAAAGCAGTGTATCAAGTTATGCAAATTTTGCAAGCATGGTTTAAAATACTTGACGAAACCCTAATCAAAAAATCACATATCGGAAAAATTGCAAACTTTTTTCATGTGTATTGTGGTAGGGACAACCCATGTCTCCATAATATTGATAAAGACTTAAAACGTCTAAACGTATGACTTGAACTCTCTAGCATAAGAGAGTGGAAACGCTTTTAGGGTCAGGCCTTATAGAAAGGCAAATGTGTCCAATTCATTGTTGTTTCTACGAAAATCTTTTGTGGTCTTTATTCTGAATAAAAAAGAACATGCCATAGTTTTTGCTGTGATATGGTTCAACCCCTTTTCTCTGAATTATATTGATGGAGCACTCACTTTGAAAGGTTTGTAATATTAATCTATTGAAAGTTAATTGAATAATAGACTTTTAATGTGACATGTCCGTTGTAAAATGGTAAACAATGTATAATAGCTCATCTTTACCACGAACCGTTACGTTTTTTTCTCTAGACAGAGTTACGTCTTTTTTCACGGTTGCATAAGTAGATCTACTATTATCAATTTACAGTAGAATATACATCTATAAATTCTATGTCTAAGTGTATATTACATTAGGTCGATGGATAAAAAGAAGGTTATTCATTAGAACAACCACGTCCTTATCACATCCTCTTAACTTAATCACCTGACGTATTACTAAGGTCCTATGCTGGGCGGACATGAAAGTTAACCGGACGTAAATTTAAATCGCTAGTGGTATTTGCAATGCTCTGGAAAATAGCATCTAATAGAACTTCAAGACGAAGAGGGTTGTAAAATAAATTATAAGCCCTTTGATATTATACTAAATCATCTGAAAAGTTTTTGGACTTGAGATTGTATTTTGTTTTGGACAATTAACGATAGCAAATATAGCGACAATAAAAAGACTAAACTCACGTGGATTTCTTTTTAATAACATATGCAAACATTCTATTTATACAAGGCCCAGGCATCGATAAAATAAGAACATTTGGTGAGGTCAAGTAATTTTGCAACACCTCAAATCTTGCAAAATATTTTTTTTGTAAAATATAAGAAAATCGTTTATAAAATGATATATTTCTTTACAAATAGATTTATATGTTAGGGTTGACCATAAGGTAGATACTGACAAAGTGAGAATATTGAGAGATACATGTTTCAAAAGTTATCACAAAAAAACCGACACCCTTATAATATTTCAGTAGGGCTGTATATTGTTTTTTTTAGAATCGATCCCTTAGATATGCAAGCATAATCAACTTATTGAACCTTTGACCTTCTGTAAATTATTTCATTTGTTAGAAAATCATATCGATCCAATAAAGTCGATTTAACTTTGCTTGGCATGTTATTGGTCCCAAGTTATGTTTTATTCAAACATTAAAGGTCCCCCTGGCTTCAAATCGGATATCATCGACTCTATTTACAAAAAAAAGTATCAACAATAAATGTACGATAATTGTATGAATCAAGTATAAGATGCGGAGAAGTTAGAAAATATATATTTTTCTTAAATGGCAATTGTCGTTATCCTGATAAAGATATTGTTAAAATTCATTTATCAGGCTATGCGTGATAGAATATAGTCTAAATTGCGCTACTAAAAGAATACAGAGAATTTATGTCGTAGAAGCATTTATTAAAAATGGAAATATGTCGTGTGAGTTTTTGCTATTAAATAGTTTACCAATATATTTCATATCTTGTATCATTATAACTAAGATATAATGGGAATACGTCACGAGATTATATATTGAAGGGAATTATAACACTCTGTCAGCCAAATTTGACCGAACCCGAAGGGTGAGTTCTGATTTGGCTGACAGAGTGTTATAATTCCCTTCAATATATAATCGAGTGGCGTGTTCGCATTATTACATACCTTCGATAAAAAATAATCTATTTAAATACATTAGTTTTGCAAATAAAGCACAGCTAGTCACGTTAGCTCACTCGGTAAGAGCGTTGGACAAGCAAGTTTTTTTTTGGGTCATTCGCACTTAACAACGTTTGTTTACATTTTTTATCATTAACAACTCATTTAATTTTGGACAAAATCATCTAAAATTCGAAACATGGCAAGATTATTCTATATTTTGTATGCTTGATTCATAATTTCACATTAGAAATGCCCTAATTGAGCTCGATTTGAAACGCATTTAGTTGGCTGATTTGCTATGATCCGTGGGTCCCTGGTCCGAACCCAAGCAAAGGCATAACGGAAATTGCTTTTGTATGTATCCATACATTGTTTTAAACTTGATATTTATAATTATTCGTTATAATTTACCTTTTGTATAATGACAATATCTCATGAGTGACGAGTGAAAGCTGTCAATTCTCCGAGGGGAAGCAAAAAAATAGTTTCACGAGAGCGAAGCTCGAGTGAAACTATTTTTTTTGCTTCCCCGAGGAGAATTGACAGCTTTCACTTGTCACGAATTGTAGTATTGTTTTTATTACATGGACAAGTATATTTTATCATTTTTTCACATAAAAACTTTATCAATCGCAACTCATTTTTGGGGATTCTCCCATCCGCCAAAATATGAGTGATTCGGTTTTTTTACATTGGGTTTTGGACAATCGTTGTTTTCCTTAGAAACATGGCTGCGTCTTGTTCAAGTGTACAAAATAGTCATATTTCATGGGATGATTTCCTTTCCGATGACTTAGTGATTATGCATTGCGATGTTGTCGAAAGCTCTTTTAAAATCAAGCAAGAAAATGAGGATCAAAGTACAGTATCGGACAGATCAAGTACATCTCATGAAAATCAAAACGAACGTCTCGATACTCCTGAAAACAATATCAAAGATGACCTTTTAGATTATTGTAAAAATCAACAAAATCCAAATACTACAGCTAAAACTCGACGTGAATCCGACAGGTTTTTCCGTTTTCTTCTCGACCAAGGTGAAAATCGGAAACCCGAGCAGCTGCCACCTCACATTCTTGACCCTTTTATTGGCAAATTTCTGAAAGAACTTAAAAAAGAGAAGACCGGCGAAGACTACGAACCTGACACAATTACAAGCTATCACAGGTAATTATTAACTTTAATCGATAGTCCTTAATTATAATGTAAGCTTACTTGTACTGATAAGTAGGTATAACTAAACTGAGACTGGGCACACTGGCTATTATTTTAAGCTATGAAA
>LQRL01098680.1:6535-26125 GCA_001703475.1 Hydroides elegans
AATGCACCCTTAGCGTAACAACCGTTTCCTTGGCAGCCTGCAACACGGAACCAACGCGGTCTCGATCTCGAAGACTGCTTCACAACTGCTTACTGAGTGTGCGACACTGAAACAAATATGAATATTTTAAATGCCTGTTAAAATAATTATTAGATGATTTCAAAATTGATAAATTTTTGCGTGAAGGATTTGAATTGTGCCGAACTAAGGTAGAAATCTAAGCATTTAACAAACTGAAATGTTCTGTTATTAGGTGTGAAATATTAACTCTAAAGAATCATTGGGAGTTACACATTATTCCTTTCCTTTCTCAAGAAACGCCTTCCTTTGCATCATTGATGAAAGACCTTGCAACAGTTTGGAACGCCTTTCTATCAACGGTTTACATATAATATTCACGCTACACTTCACCACTTATCTTACAAAATAGCCCTCCCTCTTTCTAACTCTCCATTACCACTTTTCCTCGGCCTGGAAAATCAGTGCATTTCTATTAGCAGTGTACATACGTACATGTTGAACTTCGAACCAAATCTCATAAACTCTCCCTCAATCCTAACAATTCCTCAGCCTTGAAATGCAGCTTTTTGCTATCGGCCGTTCGTGTATTCGTTATGGCCTCGGCCAGTTTGGAGCTGTAGTGATTCTTGATGCAATTACCGTCCTCTGAGACTTGGTGAGCCAACTGACCGATGTGTATGCTAAACAGGTTTAATGAGGTACCTAAAGGTACCCTGTGCATTATCAACAACATACCCATTACATTTATCTTCAGGAGGCACCACTGATGTAATATAATACCACATTTTGGAGGGCAAATGAATAGCGGAAATCAATTGGTGATCCGGCGTTTCATTGCCGTGGTCTTTTTGTGAATTTAATTCAGAAATCAGCAGAAAAAACATCAAGGCCGCGATTCTGGATTTCAGCAACACTGATATTAGGTTTATCATCTAATCAGTATTGAAAAACAACGCAACAAAATACCTCTTCGAACCACTGATTAATAAGATAACGCAGCATGCTGGCAACCTTCTACTACCCCAAGCTTCGTGATTGTTATTATATCTACAAAGGCGGTGAATTGAGTTTCGTTTGCTGCAAGATGAGGTAAAGAGTTTCTCTGAAAGAAACTGGACTAATGTTTTCATTCCCTTGGAGGCCTAGATGGCCGTGCTCAAAATGTTGTTCTTTTCGGTCATTTCCCCACCAAAATCAAGGTCCGAATTGCTAGGAAGACGTACGGGTATGTATTAAATGCTATTTTTTAACAATCATTCTAAATTACACGATCAAAAACAAAAATCCATAAATGAACCAGGAGAGGAATTTTGCATTGGTATTTTGTTACATAGGTCATACAAGACGCAACAGTTCCACTGGGTCACGAGATCATCCATGCAATATATCCTATATTGAAAAAAGATAGAACACCAGGCAGTCGCATTTTCTCCAGAGTCAGCCAACCAAATGAACCCAATGCGATGCACCGACTCGCGTATAGTCAAATGCATAGAAAAGGTCGTCACACCGCTCCCATCATGCAATCACAATGATGAAAATGCAATTTAAAAAATATTACTTTTGGTATGGAGTGCGCTCTATTCATAATGCTACCGGCAAAATTTAACAAGCTCGTTTGGGTTTGCGTCCTATCCGCCGCTTGATTAATTTATTTTGATTGACCGGATGGTTAATTTGCAAAGTCATGTAATTGGAATGGCCAGTTTAGATATTATGCGTCAAATAACTTACTCTTTAGATGAATGGTTTATTTGTATAAGTAAAATCTCACTTTATAAAGAGCATATAAATGATTATTTGAATTTATTTATGAAGTTCTTCTCATATTTTAAATTTTGTAAGTTGGAATTAGTGCATATTAGAATATTAAAATGTATATTATTTATATAGATATCTGTTGTTCTTTTGAAATTAGCACTCTTGTTGTTATTGATATCATTGGTAGCTGAACGATAAAGCGTAAAATCGTATATGATCCATAAATGACCATGATGACCACTTTTGGAAATCATGCTCCACACTGTCCCGCACTGTGTTGGGTATAACGCATCGTTGCATTTCAACTCCAAGAGCTGAAGCTGGTTAAATCAGCCAGATGATCAACCAAGATTAGACCTCACTGCAATGGCGTTAATTGGTTTCTTTAGAGTTCTGAGTTCAATCATTTAAACAGGTTAAAATGATTCAGCTGCTGCCTTAACCCTGCCTCACTTTTTTGATTTGGAGGTTGTTTAATTACATTGGCGTTGTATATGTATTATTATATATAATTATAGTTATATGTTTACTGTTGTGCAAATTAACCCATTTTTGTTGCATTTGTTGGTTATAGTTGTTGGTTTCATGCACACTTATGCATAATTATATTGCATGAACACAACTGAACTAAAACATTACCATGGTAATGTTACAGATTTTACTGAGCTTTAAACGTATCCAAGAGAGTTTGCTATCAATCAATCGACTGATTTACTAATTAGCCTTACTTATTCAAAGGGCATTTTACTTGCTCACTGCGCATATGGTCCTCGTTAAAACTGTAGATATAACTTTCTTGAATTGTCCGAATACATTTTTTCAAAGAGCAGTTGTTACTTTAAATTGAAATTCGGATTTGTGACCTGATTTCTGAACATATGGTGACAATGATGTTTTGAATATTGCTTAGGGATTCTATATTGTCACTAGATCAATGGAAACAATCCAATAATAGAGACAAGTAATGAAAAGAAAAAGAGGACACAACAGATTTTCACCCTGCTTGTTTAAACTTACACATCGAAAACCAATAACACGAGATGGTACATCATTTACTATTAGACTGTTGATATAATTTACAGCATCATGGAACAATATAAGCTACCACTAGAGATCTATCATACTGTTAAACTCGTGTTAAGATAGCACTGAGGCCACATCACACACTTTCGACACAAAAACTGAAACACGAATCCCAATAAATGTTAAAAATAATGTTTGTTTCAGAAATGCTTTTTATAAAGTGGAATTTCAATAAAAAATATGTTTATATGCTATTTATATGTTGCACGTGATAAATTATATTTTTCATCGCCAATGATTAACAATTTCTTAACTAATTTCTTTCTAATTCATATATCAGCAGTATGTGTCACTTGACCTCGAACACGAGTTATCATCTACGATTCTACATATTATCTGATGAAAAGTGACTTGCATGTTAATTTAAGAGTGCTCAATAGATTGCTACTGATAAATAATTCAAGTGTAACATGTGGGCGTAATTTTTACTTGATATATATTATCTTTACGAAATATAGGGATGAGAGACGCATGAACATATAAAGAAATGAATAAATAAATTGTTATAATGCATTGAATCAAATGTAAGGAATAACATCTGTTTATGAGGATCTAAATTACGAATATTTTTTTTCAAAACCATTCTTACTTATGATCTTTATTACACAAATAAAGGGGTTAAGATTAAAATTTACAATTATATCAAGGTACGTTACCGCAGATATTAAGCTAATATGTAATGCAAATTTTTGCGTTTATTCCAATTAATCTAAATCATAAGGTTAGGCGAAATAGGCAAGAAATAGGCAAGAAATATTGAAGATAGAATTATACATTTGTAAAGAGCCTATATTTGATAAAAACATACATGGCACAAAGAATCAACGCAATCAAGCAAGTTTATGTTTGAAAATACACATTTTATAGGACGATCCTGTTAAAATCATAAAATGGCGCAGCGTGATGGCGGATATCTACTAGTTGCCGCCCTAGATCTAGGAACGACCTACAGTGGTTATGCATTTTCTTTTATTACGGACCCCGAGAACGTTATATGCAACAATAACTGGGGTGAGGAATATGGCTTAAAGGTTAGTGCATGGACAATAATGTATATTTAGTAGAACGCAAAAAGATAATATTTCCAAAAAATATTGTTGTATGAAAGAACGCTTTATTTCCTTTTTGTACTGTTTATTTATTTATTTATTTATTTATGTTTCTTATTATAGCGCCTACAACTAAGCGCTTTACAAAAGGCATATAAAACATACAAACATGCATTTTATACATAAAAGTAATAATACAAACATATGAATAATACATAATATGCTATTTTGTTAGACTAGATTATATAATATAGTCTTTATACTGTCATTCTAAGAGCATTTAGTTCAATATTTATTTATCAATATTTATATTTATCAATATTTAATTAATCATGTTTCAATGTTTCAAATAATTTAACTTGACGCTATTCAAATATTCTATATCCAACTATAAGATGATAACAATGAGTTCATTAGATATTTGTCATTCATCATTGCGATTATTGTAACTTGATTCATAATCTGTCAATCAGTACATTTGATATCGAAAACGTTGCAATATGAATCTAAAATCTATGCAAGTTCCCCTCCAGAACACTAATCAATCCATCTTTGTGAGAGAATCGTTCATAACCTTTTAATTGCTCATGTGAAACTTTCGGCTCATTCATTCTTATAATAAACGTGTTCATTGTGTATATATACTTCTATAAATGCACAATGAAATACTTTCAAGAGTTGGCACATGTTTGTTAATATTTACAGGGAGAAATGGTATATAGATGTCTTTTAACTCTTCTACTGCTATGTGTGTTTTTAAACTGCCATGAAGAATCTATGTGTGTGAAAACTATTGCCACATTTACTTCATGTCCTTTTTACCTTTCACTGTCTTACTTCTACATTGGATAATCCCATATTTAAATAATGGTCAAACTGCGTGTACCATTTTCAAGGATACACTTATCTATATAGTACAAGTAAATATTGTCATTTTGTGCTTGCCATCGAAAAACTGAATTCACAATGTAAATATGTATAATATATGTTTCAGTCACATAAGACACCTACGAGTATTCTTACAAATAGTGCAGGAAATTTCGTCGCCATGGGATATAATGCAGAGCAGAGGTACAGCGCGGAGTTGGAAGAAAAGGGAACATCAGCAGGTCTCCATCTCTATAGAAATTTTAAAATGAGCCTGCACAAATCTAAGGTAGACATATGATGCAAATATCAATTATCACATAAAAACCTAATCTTAGCACATCAATAGTTGAAACATTATTATGTCAAACGTAAATACATATATGTGCATCTATTCGTTAGGACTTGACATCCATGTGTTAAAATCGTGTACCTTCCAACCGCTGACACTCTTGCAATTTTACAAGGAACTTTCACTGTTTACCCCTTCTAGCACTTTCCACATAGATATCAAGTCTCCTATAAGAATTAAGGGCTAATGGATTGTATCTATGGCGCAACCAAACATAATGTTGGTAGGAATAATTGGTCTTCACCAGACGTCTTTGCATAGTTTTGAAGATCTGTGAACATATCACCATCTCTAATAAGTGTCGAATATTTATTAGCCCCATTCAATCAAATTGCCGGAGGGTTATAACTGATCCGTCTGACATTCCGTCCGTCTGTTTATACGTAAGTACAGTTGTTTGTTCCACGCACTTTGTGTGAGAAAGCTATGAAACTTTGCACAGTGAAAGAACAATTGCCTATATATAGTGGTATATATTCTGAAGTTATGAAGAAGGAACGGTCTTGATAACTAAGTCGAGAGAACGACGTTGCATGAACAACGCTATGATTTTCAGCTTGTGATGACTGTGTTGAGGGACTAAGCATTTTATTTTGTTGTTTTAAATTATTCGTGACAAAAACATATATATTGCCTCGAATCGAGGCATTGCATCTACGATGTCTGTGTTTTTGTTTTTATTTATTTTCCACTACATGATTCAAGATTAAATTTGCATTTGATTTCAATCCGTCGACATCACTGATTCATAAATAGCAAGCCATGTTTGTGCTCGGACAGACTCATTGGCAGTGATTAAATATAACTAGCAATCATATATTTCAGAATGTTACTATGAAAACTGCAATTTCGTCCGAGGACGGAAACATTAGACCAGCCGTCGACATATTCGGGTTCGCCATAGCATATCTAAAACAACACGCAATGGATATGATAAAAACTAAAGCTGACGTGTATGTTTGTTGCTATTTCGTAAAATAAACTATATGGTATTTCAAAAATCGAAGTTTGTATTTGAATTTATATAGCATACGCTGTTTGAAATATAACATTAACGTTAATGAGATGAATTATGTATAATATATAGTTCGAAATAGATAATGTTCACGTTCAAATATAACGCTTATTAATGGTTTTAGCAAGGGCTTTTGCAATGACTTCTAAGCAATCATACAAGATAAGAGAATTTTGCCACTAAAACAACAGATAATCAATTCATCGATAGCCTTGTCGGACATCTAATAATGCTTACTAATGATTACAAATTAATAATCAATTAAAATAATATTTGATATAGTGTTATGATGATTGTATTCAACGTATTGTAATTTTTGTCATGATGGAAAAAAATGATACATTAGTATGCATCAATGTGATGTATATTACAAAACGTCATATAATAAAATACCACAATACCACATCTTAAGCACAAAGTTCACTTTGCCAATCCGCATAAATGATAATTATATTTCGATAATGCTTTGATGTTATTTATTATTAAGTGGAACATTTCCGTATCATAGCCTTACTACACTTATGTTGTAATTAAGCTTGGTATAAATATTTATCTAATAATTATTCATCTAATAATTATTTTTATTTTTCATTTGTAGCGCAATCAAGCCGAGCAATATATATTGGGTGCTCACAGTCCCGGCAATCTGGTCGGAACCGGCTAAGAAATTCATGCGAGAGGCGGCTTTGAAGGTGATTTATGCCATTTATTATTTTGCTTCTGAATGTCACATGATATTATCAATTGAGAAAGCAACAATTGTCAATGATAAGCAACTGCTTGGATAGAGTTTCATTTGGTGTTATGTAAGTTGTTACACTTATATATTCTTCCATACTTGGCCAGTCCTTATTTATATATTTATACTAATAAACATTATTCAAATATTCTACTTTGCATAGAAATAATCCAAAATTGAAATTTTGAATAAATCTTCATCGACTTTGAAATTCACAATAATGTTAGTTAATTTATCAAACAAAGCGACAGTGTTGTTGTCTCAAATAATGGCATGAGCTTAACTGAAAGTAACTGAAACGTTTAAACTTTAGACATCAGACATAATCTACACTACAAATCAACAAAGTACATAGGTATACCTAAAGAACCCATTTAACTCAAATTTTAAATGAAATATAAATACATACTTTTAACCTTAAGTATGTTGAAGTATATTAATTTTGAATTGACAAATTATGGCTAGGATCGCTTATTTCATACTGTTAATGTTTGTATGCAACATCAATCAGATAATTAGCTGATGATTGAATAATGGGAATAGAAGAGAGCGTATCCTTAGGGAAATATCTGAACAAGTAGGACAATAGGACAACATGATAGTTCTGATTTTATAACTTTATATATACAGGGTGGTTGCGTAACATCAACCAACGACAATAACATGCAGTTGGCTTTAGAACCCGAAGCTGCTTCAATGTGTTGCAGGAGACCAAATATGGCAGGCTACTTGTCTAGTGACGGATTATCATTCCCACCTAACACAATTTATCTTATGTTGGACTGCGGAGGTCAGTATTTATCCCCCGTGAAAATGAGGGGATATAGGGTTGAGCTTGTCCGTCTGTCCGTCCGTCTGTCTGTCCCGCTTGATATAGGGTACTTTGTCCACGCGAGTTTGGTATGAAGGAGTTGAGCGGTTGAAAATTGTCGATTCTAGAGCACTTTAAAAATTGTCGATTTTAAACGTTTTTTCAGATGCCAAGCACTTTGTGCAGGCGAGTTTGGTCTGAAGCAATTGAGCTAGAGCTTTCAAATTTTATACACATATAAACCAAGTTCTTAAGTCGTGCCTCGTCAAGGTTTTATCTCGAAAAGGTTGAAAATTGTCGATTCTGGAGCACTTTAAAAATTGTCAATTTTAAACTTTTTTTCAGATGCCAAGCACTTTGTGCAGGCGAGTTTGGTCTGAAGCAATCGAGCTAGAGCTTTCAAATTTTATACACGTATTAACCAAGGTCTAAAGTCGTGCCTCGTCAAGGTTTTATCTGGATCGGTTGAAAATTGTCGGTTCTGGAACACTTAAAAATTGTCGATTTTAACATTTTCACCCGATGGTAAGTACTTTGTGCAGGCAAGTTTAGTCTGAAGGAATTGAGCGAGAGATTTTTAATTTAATACACATATAAACCAAGGTCTGAAGTCGTGTCCCGTCATAGTGTCATCTCAATCGGTTGAAAATTGTCGATTTTGGAGCACTTTAAAAAGTAGCGAAAAGTTTATATTCAGATGAGGAAATGCGGGTGATAATATAAGATATTATAATTTAAGTACGTGGTATGTGCTTATATAAGCAAACATGCTTATATAAGCATAATAGTTTTTAGATAAGTGAAATGATATTCTTTCTTAACTTGTCTCGTCAGCTACCCTCCAAAAACATTTTGCGTGTGATTTTATAAGCAATGATGCTTATATAAGCATATTTATAAGCAATCATGCTTATATCAGCATATTAATTAGCAAATTAATAGAGATGTGTTAACACCTATCTGGGGAGCGTGGTGCATTTGGAATTGGCTTACAAAAGTAATCGTGCTTCTATAAGCATAATTGCTATATAAGTTAAATGATATATTTGGTTCACTTGCCTTGTCAGCTGCGTCTTAAAAGTATCTGGGATGTTCTTATATAAGCAAAACTTAATGTAATAAAATTATTTTTTTACTTCATAGGCCGTGTCAGTTGCCTCTTAAAAGCATTTTGGATGTGCTATATGAGCTCGTGCTTATAAAAGCATATTTTCTTTAATTTAAAATATGAGGATACCTTTGCCAACTGGTCTCGTCAGTCCAAGATATGTCTTCAGAAAGAAGTGAGTGATGATGCAAGATGTTACTCTGTTTTTTTTCATCACATGATCTTGTTTATTCGCAAAATAGTTCAAGATATGTCTTCAGAAAGAAGTGAGTGATGATGCAAAATGTTACTCTGTTTTTCTTTCATCGCATGATCTTGTTTATTCGCAAAATAGTTCGTCATTTCCAAAGTTAATTTTAGTAAAAAACTGACCATCATGCATATACGCATTGTTGAAGTTCACTGGGTATCCAAGGTCACTGACCTTCTAGTTTTAATTACATTTTTTGTACATTTTTTGTCATTTTTAAGAATACATAATGTCTTATATTTAGTCAGAAGAGCTCGACCAAACATTTAACTCGTGATTGTGTTAAAAATGGAAAACATCCATTCTAATGTATAACGTCGGGAAACGCCTTATATCGTAAATAATAAAGTTGATCTCGAAAATTTAAATACAATTTTAGTTGATGCCTCGGGCTTGATAAGATGGGAACGAGTATATGCTATTTTACATTGAATTAGACTCAAATAGAGTATTTGCCGAATGTTTGTGGTTTCACAGTGGTGGTTTTAGACTGTGCAACTTATGTGATCACTGTATCAAATGGTTGGGAATCTTTAGCCACATTTAAACAATTATTCAATCAACTTTTATTTTTATCATCTAAAACAAAGTATAGTATTAACTTGATTATTTTTAAGGAGGTACTGTTGATGTGACGGCACATCAAACATTAAAGTGTGCCACAATCGAGAAAACCTCCCCATCAAGTGGCAGCCGACGAAGAGGAATATCTGGATTGTTTCGCAAACGAAAGGAAAGTGAGGCATCCATTACAAATCTGATATTTTATTGTGTGTGTTATCATTAATAATGTTAGACATCAGTCAGCTTCTTACATTGCTGACGATATATTAATGTATCTGATTTTTTCCCACACTTTCTTAAACTTTGAATTGAGGCTGTGAAGCAAGAATGACGATTCGTTTAGTTGGTCGGGAATAATTAGAACGGAACTTGACAGAGCGTTTGCAAAGCATCGTTTAAATCGCTCTTCTATTATCCACTGTTTAAGTGGTTACGCCTTAAGAACAAACCAGAAAACTATGTGCGAACAAAGTTTACGAACAAAAAAAAACAATTTGATAATAATTATTTTTCAAGCAGTTTAATATTTCACAGACTAGGTATCATGCCAATTACATACTTCGTCGCTAATTTAAGGCCTTTGTTTGAGCATGCCTACTGCAGTGAAAGCGAGAGCTAGAGCGAGAGTCAAAGCGAGTGCAGAAAAGATACGCATTAGCTTAACTGGGTTGGCATGCCTCTGATGTTGAAATGCTTTTGATAAAAAAGTTTGATAAAATGAGGTATTGAATAACCTTGGAATATGAAAAGAATTCACATAGCACATGAATTTCTGAAATTTATTCGATTAGAAAATCTTCGAGCAACAAAAGCGATATGATTTCACTACCTTTACTGTTTACGAAGCGCGTTCGGCTCTATTTAAAAGAATGACGATCGCTGTTAAATTACGCGACTGTGACGTCAACAATGCAATGACACACTCACCATAGATACAATGGGGCAATTTCAGTAACCGCAGTTTATGTGTAGTTACGCGTGAATACATAGAAGAGTACTCAACTTATTTCAAAACTGGACGAAATGTTCGGGTAGCGGTCGCTTGATATCATGAAATAGACAATGAATATCTCAAACTTAGCCTAGTTAAGCATACGAATAATGAGACGTGATGCCCCATGTGAATGTCAAAAGTTTTGCAAAAACATATTTTAAACATGGATTTTAACCGGCTTAAACCAACCACTTCATCTCGATAAAGAAAGGATGAATCAGCAAAACAATTGCTACACATTTGTATTTACTCGAATTGAAAAGTGATTATTTTAGCAATTTTCCAATTTAGTTTGATTGAAATGAATGCAATCATTATTTTTTTCAGAGTGCAACTGAATTTCAGAATTAACCATATTCTGTGTTAATTTTTTTTAAAAAATGTGTGACATGTTTACCATTAATCATCTGGCTTAAATGTACGTCAGGTATCTGTTAGGTATCTGTTAGTATTTTTAAAAGATGTCTAGTCATCTAGGCATAACTACACGGATAATAGGTATTTCAATTTTCTTTGCTGAAAAAAAGATTAGCTTAGTAAATTGTAATTCGGCTTACATAAGTGATCAAGTAGAAAAACAATTAAAATATAGCTTACATTTCCTTTTAATGAATCACAATGAATGATCTTTAATGCACATGAGACTTTAAAATAATCTAAAAGAATAGTATTTATTGCATAAAAGCAAGATTACAGATTATATTCTTATTATTTATCAATCTTAGCATACTTAGTTATATTAGCTACAGTTCGCATCATGTTTGCATGATTGTTTTTGGCACTTATCGCAAGGGATGGATATGACTTTTTTAAACCACAACATATATTAATTTGAGAAAATCACATGGGGCAACTGTTTTAATGGCAGGTAAAGATTGCGAAAAATCAGGATTGATGATGATGTATAAACTTATTAAGTGCAAACTCTTATTTTTGAGAAATACAACTTTACAACTGACTAATTTTCTCGTTAAAATCATAAGTGCAAAAGATCTGTTTATGCTCTATGCAGTTTTTGCAATTTAATATAAAGAAATTATTTGTATTGTACATAGTTATCGCAAAATATATGTTCATGTTTAAGCTCTTTAATTATAAAGGACTCTATAGAAATCCCGAATTATCTCGATGTTAATGAGGCACCCGATATCAATGCTATGCACTATTGAAGTTCACATGGCTTTACGTCAGATATCATTCTATCTTAAAGAAACAAATTATATATGTCATATCTGAGTCATATACCTCGCAAGTCTCTAGAACAAAAGCTCTCGCTTTTGTTCTCGCCTTACTTGGTATGTACAAGTAATCTCCGTACTCGCTGTCGTTCTCTCTCTAGCTCTCGAATTCGCTTCAGTGGGCGCGCCACTTTATTGAACGACCTCGCGAAAAAAAGAACCCTGGAGGTACATATGATAAGGGAGATGGCAAAAATTCTCCGCTCCGCCTTGCGATTTCGCCATGCCCATACGAAAGTGTTGGTCCTCATAAATGTATTTATTCTCAATCAATCCATCTATTTGTTTATTCGAATGTTTTTTTTTTCAGAGGGTATTGCGGACAAAATGGCACACAAAACACCAAACAATACGAAAACGGAAGAAATACTCCCAGCAAGTGGTGGGCCGTGGGGAGGAGTAAATGTCAATAAGGAATTCATAACATTGCTGGGTCAAATATTTAGGAAGGACTTTTTGAATAGGTACAGGTCGGTCCATTCACAAGGTTGGGTGGAATTGCTAAATTCTTTTGAAAGTACTAAAACGCCATTTAACGGAGAGGATAACAATACCCTTCGAAATTCGATTCCTTGGTCGTTTGGGGAATTTCACACAAAAGCAAAACATGGCAAAACAATCAAAACTTCCATAGAGGAGTTTGGAAACCCCGACATAACGTTTATCAATGGATCCATTATTCTAAAGAATGCTGCTGCTAAAAGCCTCTTCACACCCACCCTCAGGAAGATATCAACGCATGTTGAGGACCTTCTTAAGAACCCTCAACTCAGAGATTGCCGTTACATCTTCATGGTCGGTGGATTCAGTGAAAGTCGTTTGCTGCAGAACGAAATGAAGAAACTCTGTGAAACAAACGCAACCAAAGTTCTCATTCCATCCGAGGCGCAGTTCGCTGTGCTCAAGGGCGCCGTGCTGTTTGGTCACATTCGCACCGAGATCAAGGCGCGCATTGCGAGGAAAACGTACGGATATGGTATATATGATCCTTTTGACGCTAAAATACACGACCCAAAAAGAAAATACATTCTCGAAACAGGAAAAGAGTTTTGCAAAGATGTATTTCAGCCATTGGTCAAACAAGGTGAATCAGTTCCAGTGAGTCACGAGATCACACGAACATCATGGCCTCTATCAAAGAATGACACTTCATCATACATATGCATTTACTGCAAAGACAGCCAACCGGATCATCCCGTGCAATACACTGACTCGTCTGGAGTTGAATGCATAGGAAAAGTTATCACAAAACATCCACCATGTAATCACAAGAGGGAAAATGAAATGACCGACATATTCACCTTCGGCAGCACGGAGCTGCACGTGCGCTCCCTTCACGTTGCCACCGGCAAGGAGTTTACAAGCTCGTTTGGATTCGCGTCCGGTCCTTCGCTTGAATAATTTAATTATTTTAGTTTTAACGAAATTGATTTGCCCATTTGATTAACCAGGTCATGAGGTTTATCCCTCATTGTATAGATGCACGGTGAATTGGTTTAATTTCATATTTACTGTTAATATTTAACATTTTTGTATTTTAACAAGAAAGATTAACTATTAAAACAACAACAGCTGTAATTGTTATTATTAAATCATTTTGACCGGTAAAGCGTTAATTGCAAGTAAAGAAATAATTGTTTCATAGATTCTGTAATTTTTAAAATAATATAACGTGTAGAAACAGGTACTGTGTCTCAACAGCTCAGTCGATAACAGTGAAAGTTATATCAACTTAAAGCTAAGACCCTGTAGTATGTTTCACAATCAATTGTTTAATCATATTCCAGATATGTCGGATCCATTGGTACCTCAACTTTATATTCCAAGTTAAAGCAAGTGATTGTATATAAACGTATACGATATTCAAGACGCTTTATAATGTAAATAATACGTACGTATTTTTGTGTTGTCAGAATATGTAGACAAATCATCATAAGAATTTAGTCATAAAATCTAGAAATAAATTTTTGGTAAGCATATCTAAATCACTCTGAAAATAATGGCAAAATTGTTATTTTCATTTATTTTTCTGAATAGAACAGTGTATAAGATCCAAGAATACTGTGATCAATTATGCAAAAATAAATAATAAACACTTTGAGAAAACTATATTGCATTTTTTTCAAGTATTTTGTATTATTTTTGTTTTTGAACTTGTATACATTTTGTAATAATCTTGATTGAAAATGTTGTTTCGACGTTTGCTTTTGGCTGTATGAGCGCATGAATTGTGCTCGCAGTTTATTCGAGCTACTTATCACTAGGGCTGTGTCGGGTATCTCGGGTAGTCGGGACCCGAACCCAAATTTCGTTTCGTATATCCGAAATGTTGCATTATGGGAAGAATGGAAATATGATTGAACTTAAAAGAGCGTTCGTTTTTAAGCAGTTTAAAACGTTTCAGCCATCTTAAGCCTTTAAAATAATTGTCAATGAAATGTTGTCAGTTAAATGAGAATATATTAACACAATATTTCAGTTAATCGTATATAAGATTACACAATAACAGTATTATCTGTAGAGCACATGTGCATTTGTAAAAGAGACCTTTTGAAAATCATGTTCTGGGAACTTTGGGTCGAGTCTCGAGTCGGGTATTGACTTCGGGTGTTCAGGTAGCAAAATACCCGACCCGACACAGCCCTACTAATTACATGCTAAAAAGACGCAAAATATATTAAATTCAATCAGTTAATAAAACACTCTAGGTTACTAATCATCTTTCAAAATAAAATTTGTACATGAAGAATATGTCATTGGATAACAAAGAAATTCAGTATGAATCTTGAGTATTTACTATTTCTACTGATTGTGGGATATAATGTTGTAAAATCTAAACTATTAGCTAAACCTTAAATATTTATCAAATGGGTCGTGCTGGAATATCTTGGACTCATTCAATAGTTCACAAGAAATGGTCCATGTATGTTAAATCAGACAATTTCATTTGAAGTGGCGCATGTGTACAATGATAAATTATGAGTTTTAATATATGTGCTCTCTAGGTAAAACTCTAGAGGGTAATACTCGCATAGATGATATAAAATAAATACATTTTAGTACGTTGTTTGCTATAGTTATTTTCAAATTAGGCAATGATACACAACATAGTCTACAATTCTTTCGTGAATATATAAACTATCTACATGTACGTTTACATCAGTCACGATCATACATTAATATCAAGCTAAAAATACTGATAAATGCTGGTGTGTTAGCCTTATATCTCATAAGCAATATGTAATGAACACTTGATAGACAATAACAAAATATACAGTACCAAAAATACGTAGGTCTACGAATTTCTCTCAAATTATTACACATTAGCAAATACTTAAAACAACGTTCATTGTGCCGCATGCGGTATCAAGTATCACATAGGATCTATGTAAATATATGCTACATTTATGAAGTAATAGCCCTACATATACACCATAATACTAGAAATCTATCTTTAATTTGTGTTTTCATCATTCATAATATTACATACGAACACAATATCTGTTTATTGCACGCTCCAAATCCTTAGTTGGATTTACAGTGAAGTCCATAAGTGTGGACTTTTTTGTTTGGACTAATATTTATCATATTTTGAGAAATAATTTTGTTCTTTTTAAATTCTAGATTAGTAGACTAACTATTTATTGATAAATACATCAACAAGCTGTTTCGGGGTCTTGCATACTTTATTCACAATTTGATTTTTACAAAGGCAGGTGACATCCCCAAAAATGACAAAAGTCATAATGCTCTCAGTACTTGGTATGCGATCCCATAGATCTCACACACGCCTCAGTGCGTCTTCGCATCGACAGCACACACTTGTCCAGATACGCGTGGGGAAGATCATTCCATTCCTCTTACAAGGTGTTCTCTTGAAGTGGGTCCTCCAGACTGATCCGTCGGGATATGCGTCTCTTCAAGAGGCCCCGAACATTGTCGATAGGTTTCATGTCAGGACTCTTTGCGGGCCACTTCATTCGTTCTATCCCGTGATCCTCTAAAGAAGTCCCGGTTCTTATAAACTTAAATTTGAATTAAGAAATAGCAGACTGAGTAATCCCATGTTGTTGGGCACTAACTCTCTGTTTTTGCAATTTGCTAATAATAATGGCTCTCTGAGTTTGAGAAATTTCATTTACGACAAGTCGTAGCACTTTGATTTGATAATTTAAAAAATGTTGATCAAAATTAGACTTTTATAAATGAATTGCAAAAGGTACTGTACTCACCAATGTGTGAAAAATTCCCGAAACAGCTTGTTGTTTTATTTATTGATAAATGGTTAGTCTACTATTCTAGAATTCAAACAGAACAAAAATATTTCTGAAAATATGATAAATATTAGTCCAAACAAAAAAGTCCACACTTATGGACTTCACTGTATATATAATCAAAATGTCATAATTTCTACAAGTTGAATTATGATAATAACATCGACAGTGAATGCCATTTTGTTTTAGCTCTCATGCAGTTGAAATGGCACGTTTTATTTCCTAGGTTCCCAATATATCATTTACAAAATATATTGTTTTTTTATTGGTACTGAAACCTTTTTCTTAGAATAACAAAGCGTCGCAAAGTAGTCGCGCAACTGTTCTTCTTTTCTTTCGCCATAACCAATCATATTGGTCGCTATTTTGCGTTTTTGCTGCTGCCAAGAAAACTCGGTTTCTTGAATCCACTCTGAAAAGAGATAGAACACAGTGAACTTAGGTAAACGCAAAACTTCAGATGGCACATGACTTTGAGGCATGAAACAGAGGTAGACTGAAACAGGGGGTTTAGAGCTACAAGGAATTTAAAAAAATCGACATTAAATGCAACGATTTGATGTGATGTACAAAGAAAAGCAATAAGGTGACATGTTTTGATACATGGGCTACGGGACAATAAATGTTGGATGTTGTTTTTGTTCATTTGGGTTGATCCTGCTTAAGGGCCCTATTTCTTTAGTCCATGAATCACCATTCTAATACTTCCCCCAAGAACCATGACGTCGCGTTGATCCATGGATAATGACCTTGACACCCATGTGGGTTAGAATGCTCATTAACGAATAACTAGAATCCAAGTATATTGGCCGATTTCATTCCAAGTGCGAAACATTGACATATAAGCCAAAAAATATACATGTATATACATTTTTTTTAAATCAATTTCTGTAATCTTTGGCCGCGACTGTGTGATAGAGTTTTTGCTTGAACAAATCAGTAACACCATTGTTATTGAGTATTTTCCAATAGATTTTCTATACATGTAAACGGCATAAATATATTTGTGTTCAATGCACATACCTTGGCGGCGGCCACGGGTTGATTGAGTTTTCGCTTGAGCGAGTCGATCTCGTCCGTCTGCGACGTCAGTCGGTCGTTCATGCCAGTCAAGTGCTCCGTCATCGTCTTGAGCTGCTCTTCGTACGAACGCGACGTCGTCTGCAACTCGTCCTGTGAAACCATGGCAACAACGTTTAAAACATTATATTTTATTTCAAATGTGGATACAATAGATCTTTTATATAATTGATAAGGTTTGAAACAATATATTTGATCTTATAAAAGCTTAGTGGAATACCCGATCGCTTTTTTAAGCGTTTGGGCCAGACTCATGTGTAATGGCATGGAGGGTCCATCACTTCTCTGTCACATCGAGACTGTTAACATTCCCTGCCCTAGAGGTCGTACTTGGTCAAAACTGGCTTGGTAGACACATATGTAAGGGACCATATTCTTAATATTTTTGTCGAAATCAGCACTCCTTGACCTTAGTTAAACATGGGCCCTCCTTTGATATAAAGCTTAAACCAATCATTATATAATAAACAATATATCAATGGCAACATACCCTTAGCGTAACGACCGTCTCTTTTGCAGCCTGAAGCTCGGAACCCACGCGATCTCGATCTCTAAGACTGCTTCGCAACTGCTTACTCAGAGCGCGACACTGAAAATAAAAATAATATTTTAAAGAGCCTGTTTATCTTATAAGACGATTTCAAAATGGATAAGATATGCGTGAAATGGTTAAGATATGTTTAAAGATGATCGAATTTATGTAAACATTTTTAAAATTCATGATGTAAGACCTTACCCCAGCCTCGTACACGACTCTATCAGCATTGTACATTTGCATATGTTGGACTTAACTTCTCCAAAAAATCACAACCCCCCTCCCAATCCCCCAAAATGATATAATCCCTTTACCTCGGCTTGAAAATGCAGCGCTTTGCTATCGGCAGTCTGTGTATTCGTTGTGGCCTCAGCCAGTTTTGCGCTGTAGTGATTCTTAATGAACTGCTCCCGGGAGTCACTGCCGTCCTCTGAGACTGAACGAGCCAATTGACCAAGCTGTGGATGTGGAACGGATATAACAAGGTAAATGAAAGTACATTATTGATAAAATAACCACTGCTGCTGTAATTACTCTTGTCTTTATGTTTATGTTTTGAGATGAACTGGTTATTGAAGTCCAGTGAGTTATAGGGAAAAAGCTCATCGCTTACCATGTCAAATCTATGTACATGTGCTTTCCAAATGTACGCACATGTATTTATAGATGATATTCAAAGCCTACTAATAAAATCTAAAATGTAGAATTTTTTATCATTTTTTTTTTAATGATAACATGCATTTTTCATATTCGTTTATACTTTCTCTTAATAAACCGAAATACACCTACCATTGTATTGAGTAACTGGTCCCCCTCCGCTGGCGACTTGCTGCGTCCCTCCGTTACAGCACTGGTGCTGTGATCGGGTGGTGGCGTGAGGGAGTAACTGGGCGGAGCGGTTTGGGCGTCGGTCGGTGCCGGTGGCGTGAGGGCGGAGTTGAGCGCTCGACCCGTGAGTTCCGCTTGTAGCATCTTCACACTTTGTTCTGCTGCGGAGCTTCGCTGAATGATAAACGATCATAATTTGCGATCGCTTTCATCTTGAATATACTATATTTTGGTCATCATAAAGCTTGTACGGGTTTCTCTATTAAAAAAGCTATTAATGTGTGCAGTCCTTAACAACAAAAACATATTGTGCATATACATATAGGCGTACCTCTATATGAAAACCGATAAATTGACATATCAAGGCTGATGTATTGGCTTCCGACGTTTGCCATCCACCTTTGCTGAATACCACGTCAGCCCCCTCCTCCCCAACTCACCTGCGATTCTTTCTCCAATTTGCGTTGTAGCAGTTTTGCTTCGAGCATCCAATGTTCCTTTTCCTGCTCCACTTTGGTCATGCGCTCTTGCAATGACACCACCTACAAAGGACACACAAGGTCAAGGTTATTACTGGTAGAAAAAGGGTCAAGGACAAACCTGGAATGGTGACCGAAAAGACAAGTTCATCGCTTGCAGCTCAAGGAGTTTCAAGACAGCTGACGCAATCTCAAGTAAATTCATATGTTTGTATAGTTCAAAAGGTAGTCATTTATCAGCATTCAAACTTAATACTTACAATGATTAGGATTAGCTGTCAATGATTTGTATGGGTCGAAAACAAAAACAAAAGTCAGAATAATAAAACTATAAAATTCAACTCATTTTGTACTGTCATTATGACCTATAGTCGTTCAATTGATGTTACTAATGCGCAAGATCTTTACTGTAAACATCTTCACACAGTCATCCTATTATCTTGTTTAAGGTACCTGTTGTGAAAGGCTATCCCTGCTCTCTGTCGAGCTATAAAGCGTCTTCCGGTTGTGCAGCGCCACCTCGTGGGCCACTGATTCAGGCA
>LQRL01098680.1:36772-47161 GCA_001703475.1 Hydroides elegans
TTCTATGACCATCCGTTACAAAGAAACAGCTTGGAAAAGGTCATCTTTTGAAAAACCGCTGATTTCGGACATTTTGGCCAATTTCGGCCATTTCCGATGGCCGAACATGGCCGAAACTGTCAAAAGGCACATCTACAGGCCAAGACCTTTCATATGAGCCTATTCCCAGGTCTCTACGACCATCCATTACAAAGATACAGCCTGGAAAAAAATCGATGACAGACAGACGGACAGACGGACGGACACCCCGAATCTATAGGCCCCCAACCTTTAACTTGAACCAAGTTATAGAACCAAAAGAACTTGATATAATTCACTCGAACCCACAAAAATGCAAACCTTCACACCAAGGCTTTGGATTTGAGACTTTAACAAAGTCTTTATAAACTCCTATTCAAATTTCTAGCCTAAACAAGAAAGCGATGACAGACAGAGGGAAAGACGGACACATCCAAGTCTAATTAATATTGAGTCTTGTGACTATCGATAACATGCATAACAAAATCTCTTCGACCCTCCATTAAAAAGCTCTTCTTGACACTTGTAGAAGGAAATTGTTCTAGGGCAAAAGCACCCATCCCCCTCCCATGGCGAAAATCCCCTCCATATTTCGAACGTGAGGGGGATTTTCGCCGAGGTTAGCTTTTCGTCCGGGGGGCATGCTTTTCGCCTAATGGGGGAGGGGGGTTTTGCACCGGGGGGCTGTGGCGTCGGCAGTTGTCAGTGTCAAAATACTGGCTGACCGAATGAAGCAGAAACGCCTCCTTGTGGAGTATCAGTCTATCCGAGTAAAACAGGGGCTATAATATGAAAATTCAAAAGAAGTCAACCAACCTTAGCATATTCCGATGCAAGTTTCTGATATTTTGACTGTATATCAGTCATTTTATCAGCTTTAAAAAAAAAAGAGTTTTGTCTAACTTTCTTCCGCAAATTCAGCGTTTTTCTTCCTGTTATGACTGTTTTGAATAAGTAGAAAAATGTATCCGCATAATAATTACACAGTAGACTTTTCAGTATACATATATTAGAGCTGTTGGACAGAATAGAGAGGTTTGTTAAAATGTATTTTCCGGTATCATACTTTTGGTAATCGGTATAATGTAGGTTGATTCTCATTTAATTATTTTTGTATGAAGATATGGGTATTAGAAACGAGACAGAATATCATAATTGTTTTGAATAATTCGTCGACCATCGGCTGCTCTCCCAGTTCCGTAAACACTACAACTTGCTGATATACCAAGAGGGAAATGCTGAAAAGATAATTAACATTTAACATAGTTAAATAAAATGTTGACAGGAACATTCAATGATTTCAAGAAAATCAAACATTTGCATAATCATGGTTTTCTTTGTTTACATTCTGAGAATATGTGCTTCTGAGGACAACCCGTCGCTCTATTTACAGATTTTGCCAAGGGTGGACCCTCGATTCTAATCCTTCATTCTAATGTTATATTAATCCCTGGTTATTTGAGCAATGTTCATGGTAATTGCTCTTAAGTGTTATCCACAATCTTCAAACAGAGAGGTTGAGCAGAATATCAAAAATAGACTGTTGATTGGTCATATTTTGGTCAAATGGCCATAAGCTCAAATATTGTTTTTTAAAACCAACCAAACTTCTCTAATAATTCAAGATTTATTTAAACAACTGTTACTAATACAATTGCATATATGTTAACTATATGTTATCAAAGTCCGCTTCATCACTGAGGACCAGACATGTGCAGCAGAGAAATGATGCTCTGCTCTAGTTAAACTTTTTATTTTATAGGTGTGTTTTTTTTTTCTGATTTAATTTAGTAAAAAAGAAGACCAGGATACAAGCATTGAGCCAAATCAGTTTATACCTTAAACTTTAAAATATTAATATATTTTTACAAAGCCCCCGTAGCCTGACAGTTTGGGTAATTCACTTGAAAAAAATATATTTAAGAAAAAATACTCTAGGGATGCCCTTGTATAAGCCCATAGTAATTTATCCAAAGAATAAGATCTAAGGGCTATATAACTAGTATGACTTGCTGGCCTGAATAAGCCTTCAAGTCGTAGCTCCAATGGATGTCAGATCCTGATTCATGTGTGCTCGAACAATTGTGCATGGAGATGGTAGACATGGATAGGTCCTTATAATAGCTTTGGAATTGCCAGAGGAAATGGCAAATGAGAAAACCCCGGAGGTTGTAGGAATTTTGAAACCATTCCACGCCACACTGAACAATATGCCGCATTGCTATAGATCATTGGCTTTGGAAGCGTTGGAGCTAATCATTTAATAACATTGTCGAAAATTTCTTTTTAAAAAGCCTATCATGACTCCCCAGTAATATTACTTGTGGAGCATTTTTTGTATTGTGTGTTGAGACCTTTCTCGCAAAAGATGAAAAAAAGAGTAGCCAAGCTTCAAACATTTTCTTGTGGGCCTCAGTTGTATTATGGACAAATAGATCCACATTGTGTCGAGACGGCCTGTTCGTGGAGTCTGCACGTTCATTGAAAGAATTCGCTATGTCTTGTTTTGTGTTATTCGACCAAGAATTTATCAGAAAGCACTTCAAAGTAATTGCACCTGCAGGGATAATTCTATGATTTCAGTTTCGTGCCCCGATGGCCCATTGTTTAAATTTGTGAGCGCCATTTCAAAATGTGTGCGCCGTATAGATATATTGTATAAGTAAGACATATTTACCCTTAACAGAAGCAGGGATATCGTCTTTTTGTTGTAAGAGTGTAGTTTCTTTTGTTGCTCATACTTTGATTATCATTCCTCAATTTTGCTTCCGAGTGCCGAAGGCGTGAGATCAAAAAAATAGTGCATTAATCACATGATCAAGTCTGCACTAAAATCGTGCTTTAAAGAAAAGTGTGTCGTGAAAGAAAACCAGTTCGCAAAAGACACAAATACACATTAGGCGTCATATTGCATACACATCATTTCGAATTTACACATAACCACAGTCCATATTGTACAGTCGAATTCTGTCCCGAAAAGTATTGTTTACGATTAGTATTTTAAATTTACGATTGACATTTTCTTTTTTTGTATATGAATGATCCAAACTGGGTTATTATGGTCAGGCTCAGCCTCACATGTCAAGTCTCACTTCAGAAATTAAACGAGTTATAAAGGTCAATTACATAATAATTTCAATAACATTCACTTTCATGCAACTTCCATTAAGAAAATACAAGTTTTAGAAAACATGACGAACAAGTCAAATTTGCATGCGCCATTCTATAAAACCTTGCGCCATCGCGGCGCACAGACCAAATTTCTGTGCGCCGTATATGAAAAGTGTGCGCCATGGCGCACATGGCACACGCTAGAATTATCCCTGCACCTGTCAGTCTCATACAGTCTATTCACTTGATCAGTCTGGACAGACGGATAGAAGGCTAGTCGAAGTGAAAACATTAATGCAGATCAATGGTTTAAGTACTATAATATATACCTCGGGACCTCCATGGGAGATCTTTGCACACCAATTAGAAGGCTTATTTCGCCTAAACCAAATAGATGGGACAATCTGGTTAAAATCCGCCAGCATGTTACAATGTCCCGCTACTTCCCCTTTAGCTGGAGTTGGATATTAATACAGATACCGTCCTTAGCCTCAGCGTCGTTTCTTTGCTACTGTTCACTTCAACATCTTCATGGAACACGACTCCCTCTTCCGAAATGGAATTGTCTGTGAACTCGGCTACGGATTGATCGATACCCTGAATGATATTCCTTCCTGCAATATCATTCAATCTATTCTATTGCAGATCAAGAACTTCTGATTGATGTTTATTTGCATCTTTCAAATAACAATTTTCTGGATGTTTCGACCGTGAAACCATTGCGATGGAATCGTTTGATCAGCCGAGACTAGACTACCATTCCCATTAGTAGTTTTCCTGTGGAAATAATAGTCATCACATGTTCACGGCCATGTTCACCAACTGAAAAATCGTGGAACCCTCTTCGGGGTAAAAGATGCTTTGCATGGGTCTAAGTAAAAGGTTTTCCCACAAAGGAAATCAGTAATCGCATGCATAACATAAAATTGCTTCAATATTCCAGGAATCAAAGCTACAAAAACTCGAAAATAGGTGGAACCCTATACTGACAACCTACCCTATACTGAGAAAGATATTACAACTATAACGAAGCCAAGTTACAACCACAAAACTGTGCCATGTATGATTCAGGAGGAAAGAAAAAAAACATTTTTAGAACTCTAAAGGAAATGTCACTAATAACAGTAGACCTGATCATTCGTGTTTATCTTCAAAACGACTTTATATTTAGATACCAAATTTTAACAGTTTTCCTTTAAGGCCAAACCCCATTTGAGTGTCTCGTATTTTTTTTCGAAATTTTTAGCTTACTATAATTTCTTTATATGCACTTTATAACATTTTGCACAATTCCCAGAGTCGAGCAAAATTGAAAATAACTGTTCCTCTCTAATAAATAAATGATTTTGGTGCCTTGAGAGCTCTTCAATTGACTATTATAAACAGACCAGTGGTCATTCACATACGACTCTTGTTTGCACCGTGGCCAATGGGCAATAGAATATGGAGTTCGTTTCCTAATTACCACAATAGTCTAGTCGTTTAGAAGTCTAGACTAGTCTATTAGAACTCCAAGGACAAGTCAGTACCATTCACACATTGCGCAAATTTTTACCGCGGCATATAGAGCTAAAATCAACAAAGGCCTATATCAATCCGATGCGATTGAGCACATTCAAAAACTTTGCCCTCATATGATTGTTGATTTCTAGAACACATGAAAAGTCTTTAAAGGGATATGTTCAAAAGTGTTTAATTCAGGGTTTGATTGATTATAAGTTATCAATCCTCCACCAAAGTGTTAATGCGAAGCGGAGGACTATAGTATTCGGTACTGTCAGTCCGTCGATCACTACAAGAAATAATTGAGCTTTAATGCGTTCAGTAGGATTATAGGACCAATGAACCATGTCCGTATATGTCTATCTGTCGACACCTCGGGTACTACTTTGTATGGTTGAGATCTCCATTATCCTTGAATATATATTAAATTTTCTTTGCCCATGTAAAAAAAAAGAGCATATATTATAGGAGTGCCTTTTGGGTTATTATCGAAATACTTAACCAATTGGAATTGTTGAGAATTTTCGAAAAAAAATAATGATTTTGGGACAAGTTACTAGTCACACATGAGGATGAATATATGTAAGGAAAACGGTGTGAGATAGACGTTGTAAAAAACGTTGTGAGAAAGACGTTATGAGAAAGACGTTGTGAGAGAGACGTTGTAATAAAATATAAGGATATTCCCCAAATGATAGTCATTACAAGAGCGACTTAGAATAGATCGGGGTTTTTTAATAGTTTATTTGAGTAATAACATGAATCAGATACTTTTTGATCAAAGATCTATACCACAACTTAAAGACTCTACTTAAGTCACTTATGCATATACCCCTTCCTGTATACTGTTGAATAGTTTTCTCATCTTGTCTTATTTCCAATTGGTTAATGTACCCTTTTACGGCATGAGGTTTAGTTTCAGCTTTTGGACTGTTCGACGTGCGGACTGCTGATGGACTTAGAAAATTTACCGATAACTTTCGGTTCAATTTCCCCTATTACACATATATCGCATTTTGCAATAAATGAATACTCTAATTTGCACATTGGGGTTTTGGAGATTAATTCCTATTCTCAATATAAGACCTCCATTGATGTCTTATATTCTTTGCAATACCACAATGACCTGGTCTACTGTTAATACTGCCCCTACCTTTACCCTTGGGTAAAAATGCAAAAATGGGGCGTTACAAATTTGTGACGCTTCACCATATTTGCACAAAGGTCCATGCCTTATATCCAAGTTATACCAGATAACCGGTAAAACGGATTAGTGGTAGATCTTAACCAAGGTATAATCGCTAATTTGCCTCATAACTATATAATTATTCATAACAAAGGCTTAATATAGACTCTACACAGAATCTACTTTCAAACCGCTACAAAACAGTTCATGTTTGGCACGTAAACATGTTTGCAGTAAAAGAATTAGTGGACGATCTCTACCACGTGTTACTTGCGACGTCATTACAGTCTTATTTCTTTATTGATCATTATAAAATTTCCCATTTATATTCAGGAGATATGAAGCTGAATGCTGATGTACTATACTGACTAATATGATATGTTTTCTTTGAAAAAATATCAATTGAATCTGAAAGTAGACGATTTTTTAGCAGTAAAAGGATTATTAAATAATACTTCTACGTCCTTAAATGCGACGTCCTTAAGTGGTCCGTTTTTCGTCGTAAATGGATGTTTTAGGGAAGTCATTTTCTGACCTTATTTGAATTACTCACCCATTTCTATAAAAAATATAATATATATATGAATATGATATATATACATTTTTAACGAATTAATCTAAACTATTATATTCTAATTTGAAATAGAAAACTGTGTTGATATATATGAAATTAATACCTTCACAGACACAACATGGAAAACACACTGCAATTGGTATGGCATGCAGAATGACTTTGATCAATTTCTGGTCAGGTGGTCACATTTTCATTATGAATGCTATATAAACCATACCCGATCATTGAGGATAATGGAAAGGAATGGTGGCTTTAGCGGATATATCACCAAAATTTATATTTCAAGTTTTGTTTCGCTGAAACTACTTGTGATGACGCGTGGGATTCATCCCTTGGATCAATCGCAGCAGAATGTGGATTTCGAGGAATAGCTATTCATTCATCCTTGGATGAGTATGATATTGATCCCAATTTAATCTGTGAATATATTTCACTTTTCTATTAAATGCCATTGGGCCATGTATTTTTGCTTTAATAAAACGTTAGATTATATCTATATACTAGCCTCCAAAAGCTATTGCAATTATTTAGCGCAAATTTATGGTATACCGTGCACGAGGATCGCCTAGACTCTAATAGGTGTCAAAAATCACGGATAACAAAAATGCAATCCCAAACGTATATGTCTAGCAACGATAAAAGGAAGTTGTCATTTGTTGTAAATAAAGTCTACATTTAAAAACTACATGCAAGTTAGAACACTTTTATTTGTGTGTTGTTTTACTTTATATATTGCATTCAAAACACCATAGACATTATGCAAAAAGGCGAACGTGTAATAAATGTTAAGAGCTGAGACACGTGGTAATAAGCATGCACCCCTTAACAACTTGACAACCACAAGATAAAAAGTCATACACCGTATATGCAATCAATAACAACGTTACGCAATAGAACTATATCCTGTATTAAATATTTGATTAAATCAGATAATAAATTAAAAATTGATAATGAACAAAATATGAAGGAAATATGGGTGTCCAGTCGATAATTTAGTATATCATATAATTGTCGTATTTATAAGGATGAATAAACTTGCTATTAGTTTGTTTGATTTGCAAAAGATCTGCTGAACGATGCATTATGCAGTTCAATATTCGATCTAATTATGTTTACATCTTATACCCAGGTTAGGGTTGGTTAACATTTAAAAAAAGAACGCTTTGTATGAATAAAGACTAATCCGGTTGTTAACCGAAAAAAAAGTTGTTCCAACTCTAACCGGTTTAATCTAAAAAGAATACGGGGATATATTACACACAACAATTTCTTCGTATTTTACAGACAGAATTATGGTATTCTTGATAGTCGTCATAGTGATACTACTTGTCCTCGCATTACCTTTCCTCTTCTGGCTTGCTCGCGCTTTCATACACAGTTACCGAACATCCGTCGAATCCGTGCTAAGGCAGCGTCACCGAGACCGATACCTCACGAGGCATATGCCCCAAACCGAGGTGGATATCATCAAGAATATGGTCATAGAAACGTGGATGTATGACACTATCACGGGGAAGGATGCTGTGGGGTTGGATCATTCGGGGATGACCAATATAAGGATTTATAAAGTGGTGAATGATAAGTTGCGGCAACGATATTTGGATTATGTGAAAAAGGCGAATCCCATTGATACTTCAGCGATAGGGAATCCTTTACTCACGCAGCTAGCTAGTGTTGATTTGGCACGGACAGATGACACGTTTGATGAACTCAGTGAGGTATTGTTATTTCATGGTTCGAAAACTCACAACATTGATTTCATTTTACAGCAAGGGCTTCGTGCAGACAATTCCAAAAATGCCTTATACGGAAAAGGGATCTACTTTGCGCAAAGTGCGCAAAAGGCCGATCAATACGCGGATATCTCGGATTCTCGTAGGGATCGAGATTTGGAGATGCTAATAGCAAGAGTTGCCGTGGGACGCATGTTGCCGCTTAATAGTGCTGATTATTCTGGTTCGGATTCTGTGATTGGAGGGAAAGGAATTGATAAAAAACCGAAACGTTTTCGAGAAATTCGCATCAATCGAAACGAGCAGTGTTTTGTTCAATATGTTGTTAAGTATGACAGAAAAGATCAAGAGGTCATGTACACGTTTTAAATAAACAATTCAATAAGAGGGTTCTGTGCACAGACGCTTAAGATACATAAGGCAAATCTTTGCCTTAATATCTCTATGATTATCATGGTTTTGGCACTGAGGCTTTATAGAACATTTGTATATAATGAAAGTAAGAATTCGGTATATAGGTATCTTAATAATTCTATACGAAATTTGTATTTTGAAATTGGCCCAATCTGTGCAAACCAACTCGACATAGGTTTGTCCTTTCTATGTCATTTTGACGTATAATTTGCTAACGTCCTACTTAAATACTGATTGGAGCTAATGTGTAACTATACCGAACATATTTTCCGATATCGTTACATATAAAGGACGTACAGTGAAAGACGTCAGCTAAGACCTTGTACGCGACGTTCTAAAGTGGACTGACTAAAACCCACTCGGCAAGGCCACGTCCTTATCATGTCCCCTCGACGTCTTTACATGACGTCCTATTTCATACCTATACTGGGCCTATATGCAAGTTTGCCGGACGTAATTTTTTAGCCGCGCATCGCCGTCCATATCTGACCTCCTTAGGACAGGCACAAAAAACGTCCGCAAAGACTTTAAATACGACGTCCTAAACTGGTCCGTGATGGGACGAATTAGGGACGGCCTTTTATCAGACGTAATATTTATTGCACGCACATGTTGATCTAAATATAAAAATTATTCTATACTTAAATATCATGAATATACATTTTTGAAGAATATGATATATATTCATCTGGACTATCATATTCCATTTTGAAATCAAAACAATTCCTACTGTAAGTGGTCAAAAATCAAAATTTTTAATTGTTAGAGGGGTATTCGCAATGCTCTTAAACAATAAGTATTTCGATAAGTTCGTCTTTTAATGAAGTCCTTAGAACGTCAGATTACGTCCCGACCAAAATATTTGGTCCTTTCAACGTCATATTGGCCAGTCAACAGGACGTCAAATTTGCAACGTCACTATGACGACATTAAGAGCACGACCTTAGAACGTCTGATTATTGACGTACTCTGGAGGTGTAAATATGTCACCTCAAGAAAAATTCGTCCTATTGACGTCATTTAATGACTCCGCTGGGACGTCTCTTTTTGACATCTTAACGACATCCTAATCGAGTCGCGGACGTCGGGACGTAATACTACGTGATAAAGACGTCCTGATGATGTTGTTTGCCGAGTGGGAAGTGTCCAAAAACTAAAAGTGTCTGAAGTGAATATTTTCATTTTTCAGAGGGGTATTCGCAATGTTGTTTGAACGAAAAGTGAGAAAGTAAGATCAAAAACTTATTCGTTTAATGGGGTTCTAGTGGCGAATCACATCCCGACCAGAATGGCATGCTTTTACCAGCAAAATCATAGTCAAAATTGGTCTTACCCGATCGCAATCTATAGTTTTCACGTGTTCGCCGTACATATTACATTCACCACCAACGTCCGAAAACAATTTCAAAGGATATATTTTGAAAACATTGTTTACTTAATCTTGTTACCAATCCCATATCAAATTCTAGATATAGGCGAAAAGTTCGCAACGGAAGGATCAACGCATCTTCTTAAAACAATATTTTGATAAACTGTGGTGATTCAGTAACGACATTTCATTAATAGCAATATACCATAAAGGATCCGATCTTAGTTTGGAACGATGTAGAGGGGGTGGGTTGGTTAAGGAGCTCATATTTCATAGGAATTTCATAATTTGTCTTATATTATTTTCTGAAATGGTAGGTGAATGGCTTAGCTATCATTGCATATCTACTGTCAATAATTTATAAAAAGCGAAATAAGTTATAATTTAAAGATTAAACGAGTCTTACTTGTAAGATGATGTTTGATCTGGATTATACTAGTGTAGATATGAGGGATAGGTACACATGAGAATACGAGAGACT
>LQRL01098688.1:376-13028 GCA_001703475.1 Hydroides elegans
AGACGGACACCCCAACTCTATAGGCCCCCAACTTTGGGGTTGGGGCCTAAAAAGACACATCTACGGACCAAGACCTTTCATTTGAGCATATATCCAAGTCTCTATGACCTTCCGTTCAAAAGTTCTAGCCCGTACAAAAAAGTATGACGAACAGACAGACGGATACCCAAAACCTATATGCCCCCAACCTTTTGGCAGACAGACGGACGGACAGAATAGGGGATAGCAATGCCAATAGCCCTCAGCCCCTGGCTGGGGCTAAAATCGTAATGAAAGATTTATACAGTCCTAAACCTTTGTCAAGCTTCGGGGCCATACCTACGAACCCTTAATTTTAAAAGGCTTAAAATTTTACGGACAGAAGGACCTGTTTCTGACAGTGTTTTATTTGCAGCAGGCTAAAATCTGCTAAGCCAGGTATAGCCAGGCGTCAATATGTTAATACTCAATAAAAATTAGGATTGTTTTACTTGTCATGTTGGCTAAGAGTTGTCAAAACTCAGCATCGACGACGGAAAACTCTCTCTGGTTTGTCTTCGTGTTTACTTCAATGTGCGCATGCGTGACAAAATTTTGACTTCCGCTGTAGAAACGAAACCACTTTTTCTCATCCACTATTTACATACCGTAAATTTTCAAAATAAATCATCCACTATTTACATATCGTATATGCTTGAAAATTGCCCATCGGTTTATAGCGCTTAATAATCAACTGCGATTCTTTCGCCAATAAACTTATATGCGGTTTTATTGAGTATTTTATTGATTCGATTCTCCTTTTGAAATTGCTGAATTTATTATATGTGAATGGTGGATGATATTTAATTATTTTCGCGCAGGGTTTGTTTATGTAAATAGTGGATGATTTAAAGTGCGATCCCTGTAGAAAGGATCTAGAAGTCTACCTCAATTTATTGCCCACATTGGAGCGTGTATTTGTGTTCGGATTTTAAAATAGTTCACTTAATTAATAAGGAGCTTGTTCCAATCATTATGTATATAGCTGTACCGTTAGACTTTGCACCACAAAACAAAAAATCACGATTATACAACTTTTAAACAAGGGGTAGCGATTTTTTGCCTACCCTTATACAAATTATATTTGTTGAATATAAAATGAATATTTATTACACCTAGTATAACCAAAAAACTGCATCATGCAATAGTGACAGAAAATTAATGCTTTGCCCATTTTATTACGTCCGAATTCCGATGAAATATATCATATGATATTCTTTTAATTGATAAATTGTAATACGGGTGATCTTCGCTTTTGAATTTGCATTGAATAGAGAGTTTGGGCAAAAAATGTCACACCGGGATGATGGTGTTTTTATATATACATTTTAATCTTTACCCAATAATCCAACCACTAAACATGCTAATCATAATAAAAACATTGATTCAAACAACTAATAAATTTAGTTAATTTATTTTGCCAAATGTTAGGCAGCATAATTTCCCTCAATAACTTAGGTTTAAGTCATAATAAATTGGGTTATGATTCAAATCTGCTGACCGAAACACAGTCATCCCGAAAGAACATTTTTTGCCCACCCAAACTCTCTAATAAAAAGAAATGAATGAAACGAAGTTAATTGGGACCGAAGCTTATTTCGATGTCTGAATAAAATCTTGATATATTAGATAATATTCCTCATACCTATAAGTTGATAACTTTAACTTCAGAAAATGAGATGAAACATTATTACAAATACAGTGTATTAGAATATTGCATATGATTCTTCAAATTAACAGGCCTATGTTCTACCCCTAGCTTAAATCACATAGTTGAAAACGGGTATGTTACTAGTGATCCTTTTACATTCATTTTGTCAAAATATATACATTGTTTTGCGTATATTGTCTGTACAAAGCTCTGTACAGACACTAATGCACTGCTCTAGAACCATGTCACTCTACTAAGTACCTTTGGTTTAACAATCCCACATCTATTCAAAACTTCGAATCACTGTGTATCAATACAATTATTTTTCAGACTATTGGTGTTTGTATGACAGTCCATCTTTTAGATCGTAATTTTAGTAAACTCCATACCTCGAGGTAGGATAAAGACTGGATATTAATCTGAAATGAGATTACTTTCATTCACTTTTTTCGACCATAACATTTCTGGTGGTGTATGCGCTATAATGTTCTTACAGTTCAATAAATATCAAAAGAACGGCCATCTACAGTCCTATAATGCTGACCACCACTTTTATATCCCGGTTGTAAATACATTCAAAACAATCACTTGATACTAGCACAATGAAGGGTAAAAACGCATGTGATAGAATACTAATTAGAATATGACGTATTTCATAATGAAACGCGATGGAGTGCAAACAAAAAAAAGAAATATTAAACAGGACTGTTCCTTAATCGGAATCTGAACATCGCCCTCGGACGACTAGCTGTAAAACGTGGGCACCCCGAAAATTTGGCCACGCGGTAACTTCATATATACTAAGCGTCAAAAGTATCTAATATTATTTTTGAAAAATTATTGTGAAGTTTTAAAGGAGAATATACCCTTATATCATTATTTAAAATTATTCAAGTTAAGTATATTCTAAACACTTCCTAAAGTTTTCAGGATAATTTAAGATAAATGAATGTTTTAAATAAAGACTTAAAGCGTACAGGGGTCGAATTCTAAAGTCACAAAACGACATACCATTGCACAGTTCATTGACGCTCGCTGAATTACTCAATTAGTGAATGTCTCATTGGTCGCTTTGCAAAATTATGGTTCTAACATATAAAAATAAAATAACAATTATTTCATTATCACTTTTTATGTTGATTTTTTTTGGCCAACTGAAAAGAAACGAATGGTAAATCGCAGAAGCCATTGCACAGAACGAGTGATCGCGGTTTGAAAGTTGAAATTGGTTGCTAGGTCAATTCAACGTAAGATATAACAACGATGTAAAAGTTTCTTTAGCAGACATATCATTCTCAAGATATTTTAGATAAAATATCAACAAATTCGATATTTGAATAATAAACAATATGTCGAATATCAATGTGTGAAATCTTTGGTTTGGCCAGCGAGCAGCCATCCATTTTTTGGGCAATATTTATAAATATTCGTTATTTCATTCAAACATTTGTATTGCTATTTTTAAGCAAGAATTTGTAAGAAATAATATGTTATGCAAGCTCGAAAACACGTGTTGTTATGTTAACTCGTTCGAAATCGATCACATTGCAATCGCTCGATCACGATTGTTTCTTCCAATAAACTGTTTTTTTTTCAAGAGATTAATTGTTACAAAGGAAGAAGTTTAACCGGAATATGGTTGTGAAACAACTGTAATATGACTGAGACTTGAGAAATAAAACTCATGGTAGAGGTACCACCGAGACATTCATCAATTGGTCTAATAAATTAGATTTTGATATAGTTATGTTATAAAAATTGACATGATTATGAGCGTTGTTTATCATTCTGCTACTTTTGACAGCGACACTTGCAAGCAGTAATAGGAACAATATAAAGATTTTACATTTTAAATTAAAGTAAACCCTTGCACATAAGGTGTTGATTAAAGCATCAATGCATAACACATGATAGGTATTATTATGCAAACTGCTGCAGCAGCAACTGTGCCGATATATATACGCTTATTATAAATTTCAATTATTATGGCCGACAAATTTGAGCACTAGATGGCATTTTAACGATATAAGGTATGATTCACTATTGAATTGGATATAATCGAAAGTAGCTGTTTTTCAATCGAAAAGCCTGAATACATTATTCAAGAGTATCCGGTGATTTATTATGTGAAATATCCATTCTTCTGGAGAATCTTTCTTGTTGGCAACAACTATGACAATTTCTTAGATATATTATTTCCATAAAATGAAATCTATGAACGAAATCTATATTTTACCAAATCCGGGACATGACGCATTGTAGAGTATAATCAGACAACGTCGTGTAGTGCTGTATGTGCTGGCCATCCAGGCAAAATCTGAAGGACATGAGTTCTAATCCCTTCATGCCTCACGATTTATATCAAACAAGCTAGGCCCTTGGATTTTTCTATGTCTTTGGAATGGTGTGCAATTAAGTTGTTAGATGATAGCCCTAATAATCGAGGTGAGTTTAACGTTACATCTTCGAATAGACACATCCATTATTTACACAGATCGATAAAAGTAATAACGTGTTCTAAGTATATAAAACATGTATAATTTTATTATTATTCAACAAATTCGATTCAATGTACCCCAATCGGCAAACAGCACCCAAAGAACGTCCTGATCATTTTTTCATGTCCCCGTTTGCCTTGTTTAACATCCTAGTGATGTTATAAATATTGCGTTACCTTACATCGTAAAGTTACGATAAGGAACTTCTGGTGGGGACTTGATTTGACGTCACAGGGACTACATAAAATACCAACTTACGAATTAAACTTACTGTTATATAGCATTTGGAATACCGTCGAATAACGAAAATTTTGATTTAAGACACTTTTCAGCACGGAATGTGCCGATTTCAATCTGAAAATGGTACTTCAGATGAATATATATCAGTATCATTTAACATGAATATGTTTTTGTTTATATTAACATATTTGAAATTTTGAAATATAGATTTATTTTATTTATTTTTATTTGAAAACATTTATATAGCGCTCAATCTGAAACAGCCTTAAAAATACATAACATGTAAGGTATACATTGATATATAATGATATATATATATAAACAAAACGATTCTAAAATGACTGGAAACATTAGATAATGACATACATAAAAAAGAATGACTTAATAAGCATGATTATAATTCTCAATCGGCAGATTTTTCGGGATAAAGGTTCATTTAAAAAGAAATTAGCAAACCCATCAAGTTAAATTTCATCAAATTACGTTCATAATTTGAGGGTGCAATATACATTTCTCTTTTATTGTAATCTGTTTTGCACAAATAGGAGTTACCTCTAACAAAATTAGGCTTTTTTTATTGGACTTAGCCTAAAAAGACGTAAACCAAGAGTAGTTATTTTTGTTTAATTATACCTTTATCTGTGAAAATAGAAATTCAAAAGCAAACATGATAATAATAATGTATATTGGAATATATGGAAACATTTGTTTCCACAATTTGAAGCCAAATAAAACATCTCGTTTGTACAGTTTTCAATGAAACTACGATATTTTCTAAGATTCTGGAAATCGTCCCAAGTGTGCACCGATTAAAAGCAATACCACAAAGTTATAGATAAGTTCCCCTAAAAACATATACACTTCTCAAACCATAGTTTAAATTTTAACAGATATCATGTGTAAGATAAATAAGTTGTAAGCTAAAACTTTATTCGATTTACCAGTATAGCATTGAAACATATATGTTTTGAGCGTTTTTTAACTGACTTTAGAACTAATACTGTGTTATGATTCTTGTAGATTATTTCATATACGCGGTGCGTAATTTACAAAAGCACGAACACCAAAGTTTGATTTGGTCCTTGGACATACAAAAACGCATTGATTGCTGGATCTGAAGTCACGTATAGATGAACAAAAAAAAGTTCGCCTAGATACTCTGTGGCTTTACAATGCGCAGTTGTGAATAATTACTAAACACTTAAACAAAATTATCTTGTCAATAGGGAGCCAATGGAGTGATTGAAGAAGAGGGTAGCACGATCATACCTTGACACATTGAGAATTATCCGAGAAGCCGCGTTCTAGACAACCTGTAGGCGATATAGCAAGTTAGCAAGTTGGTATTATCAAAAAGACAAATGCATGAACTATTGTTTTCGCTGATTCTTGATCAAGATATCGGTGAATTATTCTTATGTTTTTTAGGTAAAATATCGCAGTTCTGATCTTTTCGAGAGCTAGGTTCTCCATTGACAACTTGCGATCGAATGTTGCGCCGAGGTTTCTAACGAAAGGGATAGAGTCTAATTGCTTGTTGCCAACGGTTAATAATATCGATGTGATTTGACGACTAAAATACGGGGCTGCAAAAATACTAAACTCAGTTTTATCATCGTTTAATTAAAATAGGTTGGATCACATCCTTGTTTGACTGCTGATATACACGCCTCGACTTGATGCAATATCGGCACACTGACTACGACACACTGCCAACGGTCGCTAACGTATGGAGACAGCCACACGAGAGCCAAACTACGTATTCAAAACTTCCGGTTTAGTCTTTCCAACAAAACAGCATGGTCTAATGTATCGAACGATGCGCTAAGGTTAAGCAATACCAAAGCGACCATATTCCTGTTGTCTAATCAAGCAAGTACATCGCTATGAACTCTAAGCAGCGCGGTTTCAGTCGAGTGAAACATACTATACGCGGATTGAAATTTATCCAGGAGGCGTGGGTGCTGAGATATGCGTTTATTCGCTTGGCCACAAAACGTTCAATTATTGCACGTTTCAACGAAGCAGGAATATATGCATTTTTGGCACGGAGTCTAGCTCACAGCTAAAGCTTGACGAGGAGGTTGTATCTCGTCCTCCGTCGCAGGAGATAATTGATCTAATTAAGACCCATTGTAATCCCATAAATCGGGACAGATATTTTGTCTTATGGCAGCAAATGAGGAGATGGCTAATTGCGTGACTAATTGCGTTGCATATTTTGATGATTTTTTATAGAATAAATTCACTAAACACTGATGGAACTGAGATCGTGCTCTGGTATTGGAGAAGGGGTAGCGGGCTTTTTGTTCCAGTGCAGAACGCCTTTTATGACATTGAATAGGCGTTTTTGGTCGCAGCTGCATTCAAGAATCCGATTTGAGAAAAATCCAGTTTTCACTTTATCTCCAAGATGATTTACCAAATCACAATGCTTGCAATTGGCCGAGTTACCTTTAATGCTATTCGTTTGATGCACGCGCCGTCTCCGAACAGTTTTCGCGTGTCGGAGGCTGGCGTTGTACCATTGAGTGTTTGGACGCACTACTATGTTTTTTATGCCTTTGGCGCACGACGGTCGAAAACAGTAGCGACTTCGGTATCATACCGACAAGCAAGAGTAGAAATGTCAGGACTGCCCAGATATAGCTATGAGATGTCTCCAGTAAATGCCGAATGATCGATGGATTTTGTTTTCTAGTATCTTATGCGTTTTATTATTGGTTTGGGCTTTGGTCTTTTAAGATGAAATTCGATCCAAAAAAGGTCTGAAATGGGTAGGTCCATGACAGAGGTAGACTCAGGTACTAGTGTGGTGCCGGCTGATGTGTGAGCAATTCAAATTACACCTGTAAATGACGTCCCTATATAATCTATAAACGACGATTCGCACGAAAATAAATCCTATTAAAAAACTTCAAAAATCGGTACTCTAGTTTAATTATTAATAGAGAGGTTGGGCTTGGTGATTTATCTAAGGTGTAATGATTTTTTTGATTTGATATGTGCGCAATGTTCATGGTGATTGCTCTAAAGTGTTATCCACTCAAAAATACTTTTATCGATTGGCAATAATCTGCCCAAACTACCTAATATAATGTTCCTCAGGAGTGTATCCAGAAAATACTTAGAGGGATGTACCAATAAAGAATATATGAACGGTGAAGGGAGATTTTATTGACTTTAATGTATAAAATCTAACGACCAAAAGGAAGGACGCGCCTCGAGAGCGCCTTAAATCCGCTGGTACATTATACCTAGTCTATTCCATAGCATGTATGATATATAGGAAAATAACATTTAACAAAAGAGAGGTTGTGCAAATATAGGAATTCCGCTAGAATGACGTAAATTTTAAATAAACAAACCACTAACAAGCAATGTGATTGGTCATATTTTGGAAATCCAGGCTATTAGCACAAAGTTTAGCCCAAACGCGGAAAGTTTAAGAAAAATGGCTATACAGTAGTATTCTCCGGACACGAAAAATACCACAAAAACGGAGTTGGAGTTATTCTCTAAGATGAAATTGCGAAATCGTTAATGGGATTTTGGCTGATTTCAGACCGAAGTATTTTGATCAAATTGGAAGGAAAACCCTTCAATATATCTATCATTCAAATTTACGCCCACACTCAAGATCAGGATGAGGAGATAGAAGCCTTCTACGGGGAAATTGAAAAAACCATCAAAATTGTAAAGTCAAGCGAGGTTTTAATTGTCATGGGAGATTGGAACGCCAAAGTTGGAGACGAACCGATTCCAGGAGTAATGGGACGATTTGACCTAGGTAATCAGAATGAGAGGGGTCAACGTCTGCAACAGCTCTGTATGGAAAACCGACTCGTCATCGCGAACACATTCTTCCGGCAAAGCGCCAGGAGAACATACACATGGAAGAGCCCTTGAGATATCTATCGAAATCAAATAGACTTCATCAAGATACGAAACAGATTTAAAAAACGCAATGAAACAAGAAAAAACATACCCATGTGCCGACATAGGATACGATCATGTACCTGTCACATGCAAACTACAAATCAAAATAAATCAAAAATAATCAAGAAAAACTGCTTTGAAGGAGCAACGTGACCTGCCCAAATCACGAGAAGAACAAACAAAAATCAGCTACAATCTCAAAATCAAAAGCTGCTATGATGCTCTAGAGAATGAGGGGATGGAACAACAACCGAAAGAGATCATAGAAGAGGAATGGAAACATTTGAAAGAAAGCATAGTAGATGCAACTGTTGAATGCATCCCTTAAAAACAGAAAACAAAAAGAAAAGAGTGGATGACAGAGGAAATTCCAAAAAATATGGAGGAAAAGCAAAAATGGAAAAATGATGGAGAAAGATATAAAAGTTCGACCAAAAAGTACATAAAATGTGCGACAAAGCAAAGGAAGAAGAATGAATAAGCGAGAACTGTGCAAAAGTTGAAGAGCTGGGAGCACAGTAGAAAACGAGAGAAATGTACCAAAAAGTGAAAGAAGTCATTGGGACAGACAGAAGACGAGCTGGAAACAGCTGCATCACGAGCAAAGAAGGAAGGATATTATTCGACCACCAGGAAATCCAAGACCGATGGATAGAGTACATATAGGTACTGTTCGCAGATGATAGAGGAGAGATTCCGCAAATGAATAACACAGAGGGCCCCGTTATACTCAAAGAAGAAGTCAGAAAGGCCATAAATTCCTTACGGCCTGGTTAGGTCCCTAGAGACGATCAAATATCGACTAAATGCTGCAAGCTGTAGATGAAATAGGCATAGACAAAACTACAGAACTATGTAATAAGATCTACGATAGCGGATATATTCCAGAAGACATGACAAAGTCAACATTCATCCCTTTACCCAAGAAACCAAAGCCGTGAATTGCACCGACTTTCGAACCATTAGTCTGATGAGTCACGTTACAAAATTCTACTGAAAATCATACTGTACCATAACAGCGCAGCTTTGAAGGATCAACGTGACCTGCCCAAATTACGAGAAGAACAAACAAAAATCAGCTACAATCTCAAAATCAAAAGATGCTATGATGATCTAGAGAATGAAGAGATGGATCAACAACCGAAAGAGATCAAAGAAGAGGAATGGAAACATTTGAAAGAAAGCATAGTAGCTGCAACTGTTGAATGCCTCCCTAAAAAACCAGAAAACAAAAAGAAAAGAGTGGATGACAGAGGAAATTCTCAAAAAGATGGAGGAAAAGAAAAATTGAAAAAATGATGGAGAAAGATATAAAATGCTCGACCAAGAAGTGCATAAAATGTGCGACAAAGCAAAGGAAGAATGGATAAGCGAGAACTGTGCAAAAATTGAAGAGCTGGGAGCACAGTAGAAAACGAGAGAAAGTACCAAAAAAGTGAAAGAAGTCATTGGGACAGACAGAAGACGAGCTGGAAACAGCTGCATCACGAGCAAAGAAGGAATGATATTATTCGACCACCAGGAAATCCAAGACCGATGGATAGAGTACATATAGGTACTGTTCGCAGATGATAGAGGAGAGATTCCGCAAATGAATAACACAGAGGGCCCCGTTATACTCAAAGAAGAAGTCAGAAAGGCCATAAATTCCTTACGACCTGGTAAGGTCCCTAGAGACGATGAAATATCGACTAAATGCTGCAAGCTGTAGATGATATAGGCATAGACAAAATCACAGAACTATGTAATAAGATCTACGATAGCGGATATATTCCAGAGGACATGACAAAGTCAACATTCATCCCTTTACCCAAGAAACCAAAGCCGTGAATCGCACCGACTTTCGAACCATTAGTCTGATGAGTCACGTTACAAAAATTCTACTGAAAATCATACTGTACCGTAACAGCGCAGCCATTAACCGTGAAATTTGTGAAAATCAGAGTGGATTCAGAAAAGAAAAGGGTACACGAGAACGATAAACGAGATATATCTTGAGAAGCAGAAAGATGTATACATGACAACACCAATGGACGGGTCTCACCTTCGAGAAGGCCAAGCGTACTGCCTAAGACCGAAAGAGATGAAAGTTCGTGACCGGCAACCTCGATCGGCACGCCCCTTGGTAAGGTAAGGTAACCTTCGTTGTAAAAAGAACGCACTTACTGTTTTCAGTTGTAAACAAACATGGCGGACATTAAATTTCATTTTTGTTTTTCATTTGTAGCAATGTGTCCGCGCTATTGACAATGTAGTTTACAAAAACACACCAATGATGTGAAAATAAATACATGTTTTCCAAAACAGCATTAATTTTGACAAACTATCAAAGTAATCAATAATCCAATAATTGTTTTTTTTTTATTCCATGTGTCTTTTGTTATTGTTTTTATTTCAAAACGAGGTTACCTGAAGACAACTGAAAATAAATTCTGTTGTCAACTGGTTTGGGTTGCATGTAAAAAGAATGACCTAACCGAAAAAAAGTCCCCACCGGTTAGGGTTAGAGCTAAAAAGAATGCAGGGATTTGCTTGGGTAACGCTGGTTCTCATTCGTGCTGGAGGTATACGCTGGTTTTCAACTGACCATACTATCACTTGTATGCGCTTCATTATATGATCCAGATCGCATTACTATCACACTCTTCATGTCTCAAATATTAAGAAATCAATAAAAAGCTAGAACGATTTAAGAAATATTTTTTTTGTTAAATTTGTAAGCTAAATCCATTACTGACTGTATTATCGCCCAATTAATTATGGGCTACGTACCAGGGGAGCTCGTAATACTAATATTTATATGTTCTAACTCTTTGGGTACAGGCCTATACTTTGTTCATTGTAGATGTAGGTTTGTATGTCCGTATATAGACCATCGACGTTGTGCGAAAACAAGGAGTGTCCAATTAGAAAATGCCCCAATTTATAGCTCTAAATAGCCCTTTACGTATGTCTGCGACCGACAGTGGAGTGTAACCCACGAGGGCTATTTAGAGCTACCCAATTTACTGTTATCAGGTCGAGGGCGTCTCCGGAAACTGAGACGTCTCTGTTTTCATAGAGTAAGACTGATTTCGTATCAATAGTGATATATATTTTTTACAGTATAGAAATTTCCTGAAAATTAGTCTGTGGTTATATGAGTATATTAGCACGAATCTCCATTCTTGGTTTTGTTGTCAGAGCTCTGTTTCCAAAATTATGAATCAAAATAAAAAGTTGATTAATTCAATAATGTATTTTTTTCTCCATTCAACTATGTTTAAGACGCCATATCTTGTTTATTTTCACTTGTTATATTGTGATATTTTCTTATTTTATGCATAAAGTATATGTCATTTGATATCTAAATGAAATTGCGAATTTTAATATAATTTATGTCCATTTGAGAAGAGTACCTCACGAGCTGTTCCCCCAAAAAGCTGTTCCCCACTGAATTCCAGCTGGCTTGGAAAATTTGCGGAAATTCATTCTAGCTTGGAGATTTAAGCAGATTGAGGAACACCTTTATTGATAATTTCCTCATGATCGTGATAAATATTGCGATTTATTAATTCAACATTTATTAAACCTGCTTGCAATTGTATGATAAACTGTTATTTACAATATATGAGAGGTAATTTAGTTATATTCATCATTTCAATTTTTGCAAAAGGTGTTCCTTTTCTGTTCCAAGCTGGCTAGAAATGGAGGAACAGCCCAGCTGGCTTGGAAAAAATGAACACCTTTTTGCAAAAATTTGATTTTCAAAAAAACATTATTTCGTTGTTGATCATACTTGTAATGTTGTTTTAAGGTTTTTTAACAACTTTTTGAAAAATATGTCGTGGGGTGCCCTTCATTTGAGGTTTATATGCTGAGACGCACCGATGTGCGAAAACGTTCCTTTGAAAATAAACACGTCAATCATCATGTTATATCCGATGTTAAGATATTTCATTATTTATCTGTATAATTATGTTTCAACATACACAACGAATTAAAAAATAGAAGGGTGAGTTGACTTAAAACTTGGTGAGTTATCCATGAATGGGGTGAGTTTTTATTTGGGTGAGTTGGTTTTTGGGTGAGTTGTCTTGATACAGCGGAAAATAACATTGTTGTTCTAGATTCAAACCAGCCTCAGTCACATGCAGTTGTGTACACGGGTACATTATGTGCAAGCTTTACAAATATCATGTTGTGTATTAATTTAATAACACCTAATAGTTTTAGTCTAGCTTTGTTATCACTTTGAATAGTTCAACATTTTTTATGCGTCTAGGGCATAACCCCATAGCGATAACCACCCGGCGGTCACCCCTAC